>CM046363.1:1769239-1794153 GCA_025413025.1 Ficus hispida
TCTTAATAAGTAAAAAATCTCTTGTGTTTTTCAAATAGTATACCTATTGAAATATTTTCTGACTTGGTCATTGAGTGAGTCCATGCCACTATGCTACCACTTCTATGGTTGTTGTCCTGTTTTCTCATTTTGTGAGTTTTATTGATTATTTTTTTAATGCAATAAATTCCCGCTGAAAGTTGTCACTAGTGTTAGTATGTCCCTCTGAACTATTAAATGTACTCATTGTGCCCCTTGAAATTTAATATGTGCGTCAAGTTACCATATCAGTTAGTTGCCATTAGTTTTTTCATTATCTTTAATGTCAAAAATGCCACATGAACTTTGTATTTGTGTCAAAGTATGCCCTGATCTTTAATATTTATGTTAAACTGCCCCTTGATTTTTAATATTTGTATCAAACTGTCCCATTTATATTATTTAATTATCTAATATTGAATAATTACCTAATAATTATTAAACTTTTAGAACAAGTAAAAAAATATAAATTTTATTATAATAAAGTGACATGCCTCTTTTTTTAACATATATATTTTTTTACTTATTTTAATTTAAGTTTATTTGGGTTGTAGATTTACTTATAAGTAATCATAGTTGGTAGGACTTGATTGCAGGATTTTGATTTCAAATACACTGTTTACTTTGCCTACATAATTTGAAATCATAATTATAATGAATTTCATTCATGTGTTTACTTAAACCTATAATGATACTAAGTATTGTAAATTTACTTTGATATCCATTTTTAGTTATATTTTTTAATTTAAAAACTCTTAGTTTGCATACTTTGGAATAATATTATCAATTGTAATTTAACTAAAAATTGTAATATTATAACAATAAAATTATGAACATAAGTTGTATAGTTATTTTTGTTTAAGAAAATCAAAATGAATATAAATTTGAATTAAAATAAGCAAAATAAAAAAGTGGGTCAAAATAAAAAAGATGCATTTCTTTTAGTAGAAAAAATAATTTTTTTACCTATTCTAAAAAATTTAGGTAACTGTACAATATTAGATAAATAAAATAAGATAGATGAGGCAGTTTGACACAAATATTTAGGATCAAGGGGTACTTGATACAAATAATAAAGATCATGGGCCATTTTGACATAAATACAAAGAGCAAGGGGCATTTTGCACAAAAGCAAAGTTCAAATGGTTTTCTGAGATTAAAGATAATGAAAAAATTAACAACAACTAATTGAGAGGACAACTTGACATACAAGTTAAAGTTCATGGGGCATAATATGTACATTTCATAATTCCTGGGCATATTGATAATAGTGATAAAATTCAAAGAAAATTTATGACAGTTTTTTTTTTTTTTTTTTTTTTTTTTTGGTAATTAGCAAACCACCGAAATTCAAAATGAACGAAATTGATGTGGTTAATTCACTACAAACATTTTAATGTTTAAGTGAGTTGGATGGAAGACCTCTGCGAGTCCTATATTTTAAAATGAAGAGAATTGCTCTTATAGCCCGATTGAGCTGCAAGCACTATCAAGGAGTTGTTGTTGTTGTTGTTGTTGTTGTTGTTGTTTTGTTTTTTTTTGTTTTTTTTTTTTGGGACTATCTAGCTGTTTTCATTACATTGCATTCATGAATACCAGTTCGTTTGAAAAAATCGCACTATGTTGGTGTCTTTTTATTTATCTTAAAAATGAATTTGTTTTTGATATCAAAACAAAAATAAGAATATCTTAAGAATGATACTGAGATTGTCTTTAAAATTGTGTTTAGATATGTTTTTTAGAGAGATTGATTCGAGTATAAAAAAAATATGAATTGTACTTGGGTATGTTTATGAAAATTTTTCATTTTCTTTACAAAAATCATTCTCACCATTTTTTGTTTTCATTTTTGTTTTCAAAGCATTTGATAAATAACGCTATTTACAAAATGCTTTCATTTTCGTTCATTAAAACAAGTGTGGAAATATTTCCAAAGATACTTGGAAACAAAACAAAAAAACTACCTAGACTTGTTTTTCTGGGATATTCCCCTCAAGATTTACACATTTCTTTTCACGCCAGCAACCAGCAGAGTAGTTTGCATGTTGGCTCTGCTTTGCATATTGGTGTACTCTGTTTCTCTATGGCAAGGTTTTTATTTATTTATTGACTCGTTTTTTTATGTATCGGTGTTATTTATGTAGCCAAAGTGTTTGTGTTCGAAAAGTTAGGCATAAACAGCAAATGTGACTATCAAGACACTTGTATAACTTGTACGAGATTATTAGAACAATCCTCAATAAATTTGACAGTAACAATGATAGATGGAGTATAGATTAAAAGTCAAAATAAATGCAATAAGTAGATTCATCGATAATAGTGCGGTCGAAGTAAAATAAATAGGGTTGTCCTTAAAATCTATTTTGTGGGATACAATAGCTAGACGGCTGATAAGAGAGCACTCTCAGCAACGGCTGATAACAATCTCTCGCATAGATTTCAAAATTTTTGAAAAACTTTTTTTTTTCCTCCTTCAAAAGTAATCAATTTCGTTATTTATATTTACAAATCTCTCTTAAGAATTCAAACTTTAATCGTTCGTTTGGATTGCTAATTGGAGTTAAAAATTTTAAGTTAAAATTAGTTGACTTTTTAAAAACTAATTATAATTTTTGCTGACTTTTCAAAAAAAGGAAAAATCCAACTAAAAAAAAGTATAATTTAGTTGGAGTTAAACTAATATACGAAATAAAGCCTAAAAGTTCATAACTTTCTTATTTGAAGTCGAATTGAGATTATTATTATTATTTAAAAAAAATCACATGAAATGATGAGAGAAACGAAACAAGTTTCAATTTCATCAGTTTTGCTATTTTCTTTCCGAACATGTTTCAAATTTTTATACTATTTAATGACCTTAATTTGTTTCAACCAAACACACATTTTCAAACATACACTCATTTCATTTAAACATTTCTAGTGCTACAAACGCCGACTAGTGTTGGAAAATAAGATAGACAGGAATGTGGTGAATCAAATTGTTGAACCAAAACTCTATTGGTGTAAAATAGGCTACATATGCCACACGCTGCCACCATGGATAAGCGTTGTTTGAATACAGATTTTTCCCTCTTTGTTAAGTCACTGGTTTACTCAAAAGAATACCATTGTGGTATATATTGTATACCACTAGCTTACTGAAAGTATGTAAGTGATTTACTTTAAGTCTTTGATCTATGATTTTTCGTGTGGAAAATATCTTTATACCCCTGGTCAAATATAAACCAGTAGTTTACGTGAAAATGGTATTTATAAAAGAGAGGTAGAAATGGTGTAAAGCAAGATATTTCAGAAACGGTATGCAATCAAAATAAGGGGAAATAAGTATCTGAATGATACAAATTTAAAAACTATTACATGAATATGATTAAAAAAAATATTAGACCAATATGATACAAAATTAAACTAAAAGTTGGTGTCATGTTGGTCACGATAGGACAATTTGTGTTATGCTAATCAATAAATAGGATAATTTGTATTATGCTAATAAATAAATAAAAAAAGGCAGTTATTTTGGTAATTTTCTCGTTAAAAAACAACTGCCTTTGAAGCTCCATGGCTTACCTATTGGGCCATATCCCATTTTGAAAATTATTAGGGTTATTTTGATAGATGTCCAAATTGGAATTATTAATTTGAAATATACCATTTTTCTTTTTATTTACATAAACATCTACAAGAGTAATTATAAAGACAATTTTACCCTCCAAAAAGAATGGAGAATTAACAAATAAAGAAATTAGAAAAAAGAAAAAAAAAAAAGTGAATCTAAGATGTATACCAAATAAGACTAAAGTTGATTTAATGAAATTGCAAAAAGAATTGGTAGAAAAGAAAATTTTGAATTTTTTTTAATTTATTGTAAAGGTGTAAATATTCATAATGAACTAAAAAAGAGATTATTTTCTCAAAATCAGATTCCACGTTAATGAGAAAAGGCTAAATAAAGAAAAAGATAAATCTAAAAAAAATATGTCGTATAGTGAATCTGTCTTTATTATACACTACCATAAAATTCAGATTCCACGACAGAGCTTCCACAACCGTTTTTAAAAAATGGTCGTGGAAAGTTAGAAAAAAACACGGAGCGGAACATGATTTCTGAAAACTGTCATGGAAGCTTTGGCTTCCACGACGGACTCCAAAAACCATCGTGGAAGGCCGGGACTTCCACGACGGTCTCCAAAAACACGATGCTTCCATGACGGTTTCTAAAAACCGTCGTGGTAGGGTCCAAAAATTAAAAAAAAAAAAATTTTTTGACAAAAGACCCACCATGATGGTTTTTGGGAAAAACTGTTGTGGTAGGGTCTTTTTCAATTTTTTTTAATTTTTGGATCCTTCCACGATGGTTTTTGGGGAAAACAGTCGTGTTATATTCACATACCACGACGGTTTTCCCAAATAACTGTCGTGGTAGGTATTAAGGCGTGAATTTTGAAAATTTTTGAATTAAATTCAATTTTTTGGAGCGTGTATTAGAACCCAAAAAAATACGTACCTTCTTTCCCACCCTATTTTATTTCGAGCATTTTTCATTTTTTCACTCTCTAATACACACTCTAACTCCATACCCAAATCCGCTCAATTTCCTCCCTCCATTTCTCTCTCTCTCCTCCCTCCCTACTTAAAATCTCTAAAAACTCTCTCTATCTCACCGCGCCTCCTTTCTCTATCTCACCTCTCAAATTTTTCCCTTGGCTTCATTCTCTGACAGCCTCCTCCACCACTCATGCGGCCTCCTCCATTCTCCGACAGGTCCACCAAGGAACTCACGCAGCTTTCCCTCTCTTTCTCTCCGCATTCCGCCCATACCCATGCTCGACAAGCCGGTAAGTTATAGTGTATATTACTTGGGTAATGCATGGATTTGGGAATTTTTCGTCTAAAATGTTGATTTTGTTGATTGTGGTTGTTGATTGTGAATTTTCCATCCAAAATCCAAAATGTTGATTTTGTAGGTTGTTGAGTTGGGAATATTCCGTCCGAAATGGCCAAAATCCATTCCCTACATTTTCGGTGATTGTTCATTATGGTTGTGTTTTAGATTGAATTAAATTAGTTGGGTAGGGTACGGATTTGGGAATTTTTTGGGAAAAAGTGTTGATCTTGTGATTTAAATATTTTTGGAGAAATGAAATGAATTCACAAATTTTTTTTTCATTGTTACCTACAAAGACGGTTTTTTGGAAAAACCGTCATAGTAGGGGGTCCTACCACGACGGTTTTTTTACATAGAATCGTCGTGGTATGTTCTTAAATATCTACATTTAGGCCTTATTTTTGCTTATTCTATGACGGTTAAAAAACCGTCGTAGAATCTAAAAAGATTTCACGACCCTAGATTTCACGATGTAACGACCCCTCACGGACCGTTACAGTTTGTTTCTTATTTAATCATTCATCTCTTATAAAATTGCGGAAAATATTAAGCTTGAAATAAAAATCTTTACGTTACGGAAAACTTTACTCAGATAATTTTAGAAAAACTCTAGAATTTTTTTTTTAACAAAAAAACTATATCAAAATAAACTTCATTATTGATACATATATATTTTTTTCAAAATCCAATTCATGAAATAAAATTTAAGTCCATATAAAATATTCAATCAAATAATAATAAATTAAAATCTCAAAACTTCATTTGAAATTATAAATGTCCATCTCAAGATCGTTCCTCCCGTTTTCCTATCACACATCTTCCCGCTATCCGCTCTAAGCTCCTCCAACACTATAACTTACCCTTTACTTTATCTGCAACATGAATTAACTTATATAAGTAATGGCTTAGTAAGACACTTAAATCTCACAAATATAAATAAACATTTTTATTTTGTCATCATAAATATAAACATTATTTAAAAACTTTTTAACTTTAAAACCGTCATATATTGGGCCCGGCGTTGTACCATCGTAGGGCGCTAGTCACGGAAGGGTTGGGATAGCAAATCCCAAACCAACAATGACAAAAGTTCGCTCACCGGAGAACATCATCATCATCATCATCAAGGGTGTACAACGCCATTTTAAAATATAAAATACATATACATACCATATATATACTTTTCATCAAAAAGTTATCATAGGAGAAGTGTTATTTAAGAACATCATAACATCATCATCAGCGTCAAAACATGTACTTCTCAAATCTTTAATTCATGTTGTAGGTGAGAGTGTACTTACATAAATGCCTTACTTAACCTTTTCAAATTTTTCGATAGTGACGCGCGATTGAGGTCTCGGGTGCTCGTCTTTAGAACCGTTCATGCCATGAATAATAAATATAATAAAATCAATAAAAGCTCATAATAATTCATCAAACACATCCATCGTATCATAGCAGCACCTAAAAGGCCTATTTCATCGTTTAATAATATCACAACACAAAAATTAAACCATTTCATGAAATTCCAAATCTTGACAGAATCTGTCAGTCATACCTTTGTCCATTCTAAGATTTATAAAACTTAACACATAGCTCTAAATGATCTGAAACTAATTTTAAATCAAAGTAGACATCCAGATCTTTCTAATGGTACCTAATTCATAGAAAATGAAGACCGTTTGTACCCTCAAAAATAGTTTTGAAATTGATTTCTAAACTTTTACCAAAACTGGCAGCCGGACCTTTGCCTGTTTGAAAAATCACAAAAATTCACAGATGTTTTCAAATGATATAAAACTGATTCCAAATGAAAGTATACATATATAGTTTTCTAACAATATCAAATTTATTAAAAACGGAGACCGTTTAAATTCTCAAAAACAGTTTTGAATTATGATCATTAAAATTTTACCGAACTTGGCAGTCCAACCTCTGCCTATTTGAAAAATCATAAAACTTCACACATAACTCCAAAGGATATGAAACTGATTTCAAAAGAAAATAGACATCTAGAGCTTTCCAACATTATCAAATTTGTTAAAAATGGAGTCCGTTTGCACCTTAAAAACCGTTTGGAATTCTTATCTTAGAATCTGGAAAATTTCAGTGCAGTGGTTAAATCCGAAAATATAAAAATTATCACCACAATATACATGATTCACATACACACACACTTACACAAAACAGCCCTAAGATATCTTTCTAATACATAAAATTATTCAATCCTCATACCAATGAAATCATAAATCAAGAAATCAAAAACCCTAATTTCGTCTTGTTCACAAAATCAACCATATCGCCATTTTTTTTTCCGATCATCATTCGATAAATATTTCTCATCCTCTCCTCAAACTCACATGAAGAATCTCATCAAGAAAATCATTCAATCCCTTAAAGAATCCTTAACTAAAATCAATAAAAAAAATCATCTTCATCATAAAACAATACCGAAACATACCTTGAATCCTTTGATATTGGCTTGAAGAACTTGGAGGTTTGGCAGAATTTTTTTTTTTTTTTTTGTGCTTGAAAATAATAGAGAGAGCGAGAGAGAGAGGAAAAGAAAAGCAAGAGTGGGTGTTTAAAAAAAAAAATGATTGCAGACTTTTTGATTTGAATTGGAAATCAATCGAAGGATAATTGATTGGAATAATGAGACCAATTAAGGGCTGTCATCAAAGGCTAATATTGAGCAAGGATAACTGATAGGTCAATTGGAAAGTTGGATGTCAATTAATAGGATAAAGGTTTCTTTTTTTTTTTTTTTTTTTTTTCTTTCCACGTTTTTTTTTCCCTCTTCGGCTGCAATTACTTTCCCTTTATTTTTACCGTGCATACCACATATAAACACACAAATAGATATAAGCATATAATATTATATATATATATATATTTGACTAATCAAATAACTTAATATATATATATATACGTTATATATATGAAGGCAAATATATAAAGTACAATCTATACATATATAACATAAAATATACTTCAAACATATAGTATATCCGTGTAAATATATATATAACTGTATAACAATATATGGTATTTATATGCCTAGTATAAAAACATACAACAACATATATATATGTATATATTTTTAACCGTCACACAAATCATCACAAAACACATAATATTTATCAATTTGGCTTGAACTTTGTTCTAGCACATCGAGTCCTCGTCGCGTCATCTGTGAAAAATAACTCAACATAACATTAGAATTAAGAATTTCTAATCTCATCATATTATCTATGTTAATTCTAATGTTAATTTTCTAACTTAAAGTTAGATAGCATTTGGGGCGTTACAATCCCTCTTACCTTATAAAAGTTTCGTCCTCGAAACTTAGAACAATTCCGGATAATTTGTTCTCATAGCATCTTCTCGCTCCCAAAGAACTTTTACTAAGAGAATCTCTTTGTTTCTCAAGGTCTTCGTCTTCCGATCAAGAATCTCAACTGGTCTCTCTTCGTAGCTCATATCCTCTTGAATCTGAATCGATTGCGGTTGGATGACGTGAGATGGATCCGGTACATACTTCTTCAACATCGAAACATGAAATACGTTGTGGATAGATGCCATCTCCTGAGGCAAATCTAACTTGTATGCCACATTGCCGATACGCTCAATCACCATATATGGTCCCACATACCTGGGACTAAGCTTGCTTTCTTCCCAAATCGCATCACACCCTTCATCGGGGCGACTTTGATAAACACCAAGTCTCCAACCTCAAACTCTAAGGGCCTTCGACGCACATCCGCGTAGCTTTTCTGCCTACTTTGAGCCGTGGCAATCCGCTGCTGAATCACTTTCAATGCTTTGGTTGTCTTATTGAAGAAGTCAGTTTTCTCCTTAAGTTCCGACTCCGCTAGTTTCTTTTCCCCAGCCTCATGCCAATAAATCGGGGACTTACAACGTCTTCCGTAAAGTGCCTCATAGGGAGCCATCCCAATCGTCGCTTGATAACTATTGTTATAAGCGAACTCAGCCAATGGTAAAAACTTACACCAACTCCCTTTGAAGTCCAAGGCACAAGCTCGAAGCATATCCTCAAGTATCTGATTCGTCCTCTCCGTCTAACCGTCTGTTTACGGATGAAAAGTCGTGCTAAATTTCAACTTCGTACCCATAGCAGCTTGAACACTCTTCCAGAAGTGGGAGGTAAACCTACTATCTCGATCCGAAATAATAGATCTGGGAACACCATGAAGCCTCACGACCTCCTTCACATATAATTCTGCCAACTGTTCCATAGAAGACGTCAATCGTATAGGAAGAAAGTCTGCTGACTTGGTTAATCTGTCAATGACCACCCATATAGCATCATATCCATTCGTAGTCCTTGGCAATCCAGTAATAAAATCCATCGCAATGTCTTCCCATTTCCATTCTAGTATCTGAATTGACTGAAGTACCCCTCCTGGCTTTTGGTGCTCAGCCTTAACTTGTTGGCACGTCATATAATGCTTCACATAGTGTGCTACATGTTTCTTCATTCCGAACCACCAGAAACTATTCTTAAGATCCATGTACATTTTAGTTACGCCAGGATGAAGCATATAGGGGGTGTTGTGCGCCTCTTCAAGAATCTTCTTCCTCAGCTCCTCGTCCTTAGGAATACATAATCATCCCTTAAGCTTCAGCACTCCATCATCACACACACTAAATCCTGCACACTTCCCTTCGAGCATTTCCTTTTTAATCCTCACAAGACTTGGATCAAGGTCTTGTTTGCTCCAAATATCATCTAAAATAATTGGAGACAAGGTCATTGCAGAAAGTTGCCCAACTATTAACTCCAACCCAAAATCAAAAATCTCTTTTTGAAGGGGCTTAGACATCGCATTCAAGGACATTAACGTGGCAGGGGTCTTCCGACTCAACGCATCAGCTATCCTATTTGCCTTTCCCAGATGGTATTTAATCCTTTACTAGCTCAAGCCACCTCCTTTGCCTCATATTCAAATCCTTTTGCGTGAAAAAGTACTTCAAACTTTGGTGATCGGTGTATATTTGGCATCGGACTCCATACAAATAATGCCTCCATATTTTCAATGCAAAAACAATGGCAGCCAACTCTAGGTCATGGGTGGGATAGTTCTTCTCATAGTCCTTCAATTGCCTTGAAGCATAGGCAATTACCTTCCCATTCTGCATCAAGACTGCACCGAGTCCCATTTTAGAAGCATCACTATAAATTACAAACCTTTCATCCCCATTCGAAATCGTCAAGATTGGGGCACTTGTGAGTCGTCTCTTCAGCTCTTGAAAGCTCTTTTCGCAGTCCTCTGTCCATTCGAACTTCTTTCCTTTTCGGGTAAGCGTCGTAAGCGGCATAGCAAGTTTTGAGAAATCAGCTACAAATTTCCTGTAATATCCCGCTAAACCAAGGAAACTTCTGATCTCACTTGCATTGGTTGGTCTCTTCCAATTACTAACGGCCTTAACTTTTGCAGGATCTACCATTATGCCATCTTTAGAAATCACATGACCAAGGAATGCCACACGATCCAACCAAAACTCGCACTTAGAGAATTTGGCATACAACTGGTGCTGTTTCAATGTCTGCAAAACTGTCCTTATATGCTTCTCATGTTGGTCTCGAGTTTTTGAATAAATGAGAATATCGTCAATAAACACTATCATAAATTTATCCAGAAACTCCTTAAACACTCTATTCATCAGGTCCATAAAAGCAGCAGGGGCATTGGTTAACCCAAATGGCATGACCACAAACTCATAATGACCGTATCGAGTTCTGAAGGCTGACTTGGGGATATCTCCTTCCTTGATCTTTAGTTGGTGGTATTCAGATCGTAGGTCAATCTTCGAAAACACAGCCGCACTTTGCAGTTGGTCAAATAAATCATCAATTCTTGGCAATGGGTACTTGTTCCTTATGGTCACCTTGTTCAACTCCTTATAGTCGATGAAGAGTCTCATTGTCCCATTCTTCTTCTTCATAAATAAAACTGGAGCTCCCCACGGTGAATGACTTGGGCGAATGAAACCCTTGTTCAATAGCTCTTGAAGTTGCTAATGTAATTCCTTCAATTCAGTAGGTGCCATTCGATAAGGTGCCTTAGAGATTGGCCCAGTGCCCGGTGCTAACTCAATCTCGAACTCGATTTCTCTATCTGGTGGTAAACCTGATAAGTCCTCCGGAAATACATCACTAAAATCTCGTACGACAGGTACATCCTCAAGCTTCAATTTGTCTTCTTTCTTCTTATCCACAATGCTGGCTAAGAAACCGTTACAGCCATTGGCTAGCATCTTTCGAGCCTTCATTGCTGACAGGAACAACTTCGTCTTCTTCTTCGCATCACCAATGAATTCAAACTAATAATCTTGTTCGAGATTAAACACGACCTTACGTCTTCGGCATTCAATAGACGCGTTATACTTTCCCAAGAAATCCATACCTAAAATTAGGTCATAGTCAAACATCTCAAGCACTATCAGATTACTGTAGAGCTCTCTATCACAATTCTCATTGGCACTGCTCGTTAAATTCTTGGATAAAGTCTTCCCATGTGATCTGATTCACATCCCTACTCAGCTCTATTCCTTCCCACCAGATTCTAGCATCATCTATCAAACAGTAGGAAGCACACTTCACTTTCTCACATTTTCGGTTAAACCTATGAAATTAAGGACTAACTAGATCGACTTCAACCATCCTTGAGCTACCAAAGGGTCAATTAAACCATTGAATACCTTAGGCTTCATCCTTTCGAATCGCAGATACAGAGGCTCATGGTTTGTTGCTGCTTGAACTCCTCTATTTTGCACCGGCTATGCAGCCGGTGGATCAACGGGGACTTCCAATCTATTGGCATTAGTTTGCAAATCATTAATGAGAGCTTGTTGTTCCTGAACTTGCCTCTGAAGTTGAACCACCATTTCTACTAAATTAGGCTCTGCAGCTGCTTCATTTTCGACTTGTCCACGATCCCTTCATTGGTCTTGATGTAACTGTGCCATAACTTCTGTCAAGTTAGGTTCCACAGCAACCTCATCTTCGGATTGCACTCGGCCATTACCACGTCCTCGAATTGTACGTCCTCGTCCGCTTGCCATCTTATCTTAGTCGTTTGTTAGTAGCAAAATTGTCAATAAGAGACCTCTTTTTTTTTTTTTTTTGGATATCGAGTCATGATTCAAACTTTCCATAAATAGAACATCACCTCACAACTCTTAAATTTATATTTAAGGAAATTAGTTAATCACTTACTTGGAGAAGTTTGAAGTGGATACGTGGCGATGCATGATAGGAAATAGGAAACCGCTCTGATACTATATCTGTAATGACCCTTCACGGACCGTTACAGTTTGCTTCTTATTTAATCATTCATCTTTTATAAAATTGTGGAAAATATTAAGTTTGAAATAAAAATTTTTACGTTACGGAAAACTTTACTTAGATAATTTTAGAAAAACTCTAGAATTAAAAAAAAAAAAAAAACTATATCAAAATAAACTTCATTATTGATATATATATATTTTTTTCAAAATCCAATTCATGAAATAAAATTTAAGCCCATATGAAACATTCAATCAAATAATAATAAATTAAAGTCTCAAAACTTCATTTAAAATTATAAATGTCCATCTCAAGATCGTTCCTCCCGTTTTCCTATCACACATCTTCCCGCCATCTGCTCCAAGCTCCTCCAACACTATAACTTACCATTTACTTTATCTGCAACATGAATTAACTTATATAAGCAAGGGCTTAGTAAGACACTTAAATCTCACAAATATAAATAAACATTTTTATTTTGTCATCATAAATATAAACATTATTTAAAAACTTTTTAACTTTAAAACCGTCATATATTGGGCCCGGCGTTGTACCATCGTAGGGCGCTAGTCACGGAAGGGTTGGGATAGCAAATCCCAAACCAACGATGACAAAAGTTCGCTCACCGGACAACATCATCATCATCATCATCAAGGGTGTACAATGCCATTTTAAAACATAAAATACATATACATACCATATATATACTTTTCATCAAAAAGTCATCATAGGAGAAGTGTTATTTAAGAACATCATAACATCATCATCAGCGTCAAAACATGTACTTCTCAAATCTTTAATTCATGTTGTAGGTGAGAGTGTACTTACATAAATGCCTTACTTAACCTTTTCAAATTTTTCGATAGTGACGCGCGATTGAGGCCTCGGGTGCTCGTCTTTAGAACCGTTCATGTCATGAATAATAAATATAATAAAATCAATAAAAGCTCATAATAATTCATCAAACACATCCATCGTATCATAGCAGCACCTAAAAGGCCTATTTCATCGTTTAATAATATCACAACACAAAAATTAAACCATTTCATGAAATTCCAAATCTTGACAGAATCTGTCAGTCATACCTTTGTCCATTCTAAGATTTATAAAACTTAACACATAGCTCTAAATGATCTGAAACTAATTTTAAATCAAAGTAGACATCCAGATCTTTCTAATGGTACCTAATTCATAGAAAATGAAGACCGTTTGTACCCTCAAAAATAGTTTTGAAATTGATTTCTAAACTTTTACCAAAACTGGCAGCCGGACCTTTGCCTGTTTGAAAAATCACAAAAATTCACAGATGTTTTCAAATGATATAAAACTGATTCCAAATGAAAGTATACATATATAGTTTTCTAACAATATCAAATTTATTAAAAACGGAGACCGTTTAAATTCTCAAAAACAGTTTTGAATTATGATCATTAAAATTTTACCGAACTTGGCAGTCCGACCTCTGCCTATTTGAAAAATCATAAAACTTCACACATAACTCCAAAGGATATGAAACTGATTTCAAAAGAAAATAGACATCTAGGGCTTTCCAACAATATCAAATTTGTTAAAAATGGAGTCCGTTTGCACCTTAAAAACCGTTTGGAATTCTTATCTTAGAATCTGGAAAATTTCAGTGCAGTGGCTAAATCCGAAAATATAAAAATTATCACCACAATATACATGATTCACATACACACACATACACAAAATAGCCCTAAGATATCTTTCTAACACATAAAATTATTCAATCCTCATACCAATGAAATCATAAATCAAGAAATCAAAAACCCTAATTTCGTCCTGTTCACAAAATCAACCATATCGTCATTTTTTTTCGATCATCATTCGATAAATATTTCTCATCCTCTCCTCAAACTCATATGAAGAATCTCATCAAGAAAATCATTCAATCCCTTAAAGAATCCCGAACTAAAATCAATAAAAAAAATCATCTTCATCATAAAACAATACCAAAACATACCTTGAATCCTTTGATATTGGCTTGAAGAACTTGGAGGTTTGGCAGAATTTTTTTTTTTTTTTTTGTGCGTGAAAATAATAGAGAGAGCGAGAGAGAGAGGAAAAGAAAAGCAAGAGTGAGTGTTAAAAAAAAACGATTGCAGACTTTTTGATTTGAATTGGAAATCAATCGAAGGGTAATTGATTGGAATAATGAGACCAATTAAGGGCTGTCATCAAAGGCTAATATTGAGCAAGGATAACTGATAGGTCAATTGGAAAGTTGGATGTCAATTAATAGGATAAAGGTTTCTTTTTTTTTTTTTTTTTTTTCTTTCCACGTTTTTTTTTTCCCTCTTCGACTGCAATTACTTTCCCTTTATTTTTACCGTGCATACCACATATAAACACACAAATAGATATAAGCATATAATATTATATATATATATATATTTGACTAATCAAATAACTTAATATATATATATATATATATATATATATACGTTATATATATGAAGGCAAATATATAAAGTACAATGTGTACATATATAACATAAAATATACTTCAAACATATAATATATCCGTGTAAATATATATATATAACAGTATAACAATATTGGTATTTATATGCCTAGTATAAAAACATACAACAACATATATATGTATATATTTTTAACCGTCACACAAATCATCACAAAACACATAATATTTATCAATTTGGCATGAACTTTGTTCTAACACATCGAGTCCTCGTCGCGTCACCTGTGAAAAATAACTCAACATAATATTAGAATTAAGAATTTCTAATCTCATCATATTATCTATGTTAATTCTAATGTTAATTTTCTAACTTAAAGTTAGATAGCATTTGGGGCGTTACACACGACGGTTAAAAAACCATCGTGAAAATATTACCATGACAGTTAAAAATCTTCGTGGTATCCACATTCTGTATTAGTGATAAAGATATATTCGGTTTTATTTATACAAATTTATATAAATAATAGTATTTTTTATAAAGAATTTGATTCTATTTATTGTATTATTCTTTAATTTGTTTGGTTAAGACATAAATGACAACTCTTTGATTTATAGTAGATTACGTAATCAAATATGTTTTTTCATAAAGAATTTATTGGTTTTTTTATATGAAAAATATGAATATTCATCAATCTTTATCGTTTGTCGTTAATATTTTTAATATTGGATTTATTATTTAGTATGAACCATCATTTTTATAGTAAATATTTTATATTTATTATAATTACTTTGATGTTTATAAATAATTTTAGTTTATTAAAGGTAATTTACATTTATCAATAAAAAATACTCATAATAAAAATAAAAAAAAAACAGAAAAAGAAAAATAAAAGAATCTGTATAAAAGTAAAATGATGTCAATTATAGTTAAATGACAAGATAGGTATTATATATATTTATTTATTAAAAAATAGACATATACATAATATTGTTGAAAAATGTACATAATTTCAAAACAAGATTATAAAAATGGATCTTTTGTGTAATTATTTCAAATTATTATTCATTAAATCAATAATTGATACAGAATCAGGATTCACAGCTTGCTCTACGTATCTTACACATAAAGATAAAGCTAGAAAATGTTTTTGCACCGCACCAATGCTTCAAACCGCTGGTATACAAGTCGTTTAGCATAAATTGGAAAGCAATGCTTGGCAAGCAGGTTTTCAGAGTGACAAATTGTTAGGAACCTATCAAACCATAACCTCCCGATGATAACTTACATGGTCATTACTTAAATACATTCCGTAATTAAAAAACACAAATAAAAAGTTCAGCAGCACAAAAACTAATTTTGCTTCTGTTTAACTATGTGTTGTTTACGTTGTCCCCATTTATAGGGACGCAAATGAAAAAACAAAATAGAAGATAAAACTCGTACATTTATGAGGTCAAAAGTTTATTTGTTTTAGGTTTAGATATATATGATATTTTACGTGGTATTACCCTAGTTAATAAATTTTTTCTGTGATGAAAAATGTCATAAATGTTTTTATACCCAACTTTTACAATAACTGAGTGGGTAAAAATAAGTCATAGTTACGAATCGGTTACATTTATTTACAATACTCCCATATGTGAATCTTGAGGCTTCCCATTTTCTTGTAAAGTTGGAGCTGACCCTGTAATAGAAATAACCACATGGTCGGGGCAATCTTTTTTAGTATTTTGATCCGTTTTATTAGGGTTTCCCAATGGCGACTTTTCCTGCGAAACAGTAGGTTCTATAGTACACTTGAAGTGTGCAAGAGAGGCGAGTTCATGAACTGATTCCGCAATCTTCTCGGTGCAATTAACAACATCAAGCAGGATTGAAGCCACCGTAACGGAAGGTATTACTTCTAAAAGGTCGCTATTGTCCCACGAGCCCGATTTTAGGAAGGATTTGAGAGACTTGGCGGCCGCTTTTGAACTTGCGAGGTGTGGAGTAGCCGAGGATGGTTTAGTCATTTTCTTGACGGCGATTGCTAGTTTCTTCAGTGCTTTGCCAGTCTCCAAGCTTATTTTCGTGCATGCTTCTTGGATTTGTTCTCTGATTTCTGGTGATGGCTGCAGATGTATAACATCAATTCTCAAGGTCAGTTCAACAAGCTATTTTATGCATGAAAATATGATATTTACCAATACAGGCCTAGGCAAAATTCTATATTAACTTTTAACCTTTTCTGTCTGTTTTCTCTGTCTATCAAATAGAAGAATATATATTTTTTTAATTCTGTCTACTCTCTTCTCTCTCGTCTTTTCTGCATTTAAAGAACTGTTCTACCTCTCTCTCACACATGTTTTTCTCTCATCTCCTTTTTCATAAGTTTATATTCACTTTGTCCAGCTCTTTTGTCTGTCATATTTCTCTTTCTATAATCGGACTAAGGCGATGGCAACGTAGTCGCGATGCTATCTAGGTGTTTTTTGATGCTGTTTCTTTCTTTTCATTCATTAAAAATTGAGACCTATATGACACTCCATTATATCATGACAATAAAATCACATTAAAAAATTTGTGTCACCAGCTATATCGAGCATTATTAACTCTCAAGCCAATCATATTATCTGTTGTCTATACACTGTACTATATATGAAGTGTGGATGTTGATAAAATTTTGTAGCATTATGCTGTAATATATAGTAATTAACTAGTACTACTCCTAACATGTTCGGGTATTTTTCCAAACATTATAGTTTGTGATGGTTACTTATAGTGTGTGTATTTATGCCCATAGTCTCATATCTTGTATCTGTATAAAATGATCTTTATAATTTTTTGTACGTTGATGTAACACTTTTTATATTACCTATCTTTTGTGCTTATTGTTCTAAATAGCACTGTCACACATAATTTTAAATAAATGTAGTTGCATGAAAATCAAATGGTTGTTACATGATTCTAAATAGATCAAGTAATAACTGTGGAACAGGTCTGACTACTGGACAATAGACATTTCCTATACATACGTATCTACTATGCCTGAATGGTTGTAGATATATATGTGTATATATAATTATATGCACGGACTAAATAAACATATTTAAATTATTTGGCACCTAGGGGCTAGGAGTGAGCTTGGTCTTTTTGGCGTCTGCCTACGCGCTCTTTCCTTCTGTCTTTTTTCCCCCACTCTTTAACAATATTCGAGATAGCAGGAACTTATATTTTGTTCCTTTTTCATGCAACTTGTTCTGTTTCGTCATTTGTTTAAATATAAATAAATAGACATAAATGATGAGTTTTTTTTTTTTTTTTTTTCTGATGATTAGAATTTATAACTGATATATATACATATATATATATATATATATATATATAAATGGGGGGTAAGGATGTTATACCTGGATGAGATCAGCATTTAGGCGCCCATGAAGTGCTTCAATTCGATAGGCACATTGGCGAGTCAGAGTTCCAGCTTTAAGGTATTGTTTCCACGGATGACGAAATTGGAATCGTCCATGACCTGGTTCCCATCTTGCAAAATTTGCCTGCAATATATACATGTATAAAATATATTATTATATTATATTAGTAAAATATATATGAAGCACAAAGATGAGAGAGAAAGAAATCAAGAGAGAGGAAGATGAGGACCCAACCAAAGATTCTTCTATTGTCTTTGAGTTGAGCACACTTCTATATCCTTGTAGAAATGCTTTGTTGTCGTCTGATTTAGACTCTTCATTCATTGTTGTGCTAAAATATTCACCTCCAAATCCTGTTTAAAAAAATAAAAAAATAAAAAACAACAACAACTTGTCTAATGATGTTCTAGCTTCATACATTGAATTAAACAAAAGGGCAATTAAAAATTAGCTCCATGAGTTTAATTTTTTTTAATTAACTTTACTAATTTGATATTTTACTACTTGTTGTCGGGTTTAAAATATGCTACATATATATATGTATATATTTGTTTTATGTTTTTTAGTGACAGTATTAACTTCACAGATCCTATGAGGGAGCATCTGTTTTTTCAGGTGTTTTTTCGTAGTAATAAAATTCGTAATGTTCTCGATCAGCAGCTCCTTTATATTCTTATATATATATATATATATATGTATATGTTTATGTTTATAAATAATGTTATACCTTCTAAGAAATTTCCAAGCTTTTCCAAGTTGAGGGCAATCAAATTATGAAGGTCTTCACCAGCCCACACAGGGCAAAACAAAATGGAGATAACCACACAAGCAGTGCCTCCAATGAGGATGGTCGAAAGCCTTTTATGAGCCATCTCCAAAATCTCATTGTCCCGAAAACCAGAGACGGCGATCAAAGAGAACGTCAAAATAAATATCAGCAACCCGTAGTCGTATCTTGCCTTCACTTTCGGAAAGAACCGTACAAATGTTGATGTTGCGGCTGCCAAAAAAAAATAAAAAATCAAATTAACAATTCCACTAATAAATAATATTTTTAGTGGTTGAAGTGATAATTTAATGATAATTTAATATGCGATTTTAAAAAGGGGCAGAGTTCGTATCACTTATTCCAAAATTATTATTAAAAAAAAAAAAAAAAAAACCTTACTTTAGTTACGTACCTAGTAGGAAGACAAAAAATCCGAGTAAAATGGGCTCGCCTACATCACCAGATAAGCTAGCCAAATGATGAGCGCCAACACCTAAAGCGCCGGCTAGCAAAGTTGCCAAACCCCTATTCAAACCTTTTCCAAGAGTTGCTCCTGAAAACATCCTCAAAACCATGCCAAAAGTACATAAGTTTATGTTCTTCTCAATCTTAATTAATTTCGCAATCATAAAAAATTAGCAAAATTAGTTAACATAATCGTGTTTGATATGCTACGGATATGAATCAGCATGTGCACCAAGACATCCTAACTACATCGACATCAACACATCTTCGATATGATTATGAGTAAACAAAATACTGAACAAAAAAACAACGAATTATTTAATGAAATAGGTGGGAAAATACATACCAACAGTGTATTCAAAAACGACAACAACAGTCATCACAGCCCACATTGCAGAGACACCAAAGTTGTCGTAAAGTGGCTGATAGTAGTAGAATATTGAGACTAGGTTGAGTGAAACCCCCACTTTAAGGGAATGAATAATTCTTCTCGGGTCGTCTTTCGCAAGCTTTTTTACATTATTTGCAGCCTTAGAAAATTTAGCTGTCAAATTTTCTGGTAAGTGCTTGAACCATAACCAAGCAAGAGCAAAAAAACTAGCTTTCTCGTCATGTCTTGCAGAATTCGCCATTTCGATATAGCCGAATATTGTAGAGACAAGTACTTGGCATGAAGTGAGAGAGAGTGATAGGAGAGAGAGAGAGAGAGAGAGAGAAAGATATCAAAGAAAAGGAATAGATAGATTGTATAGAAAATGCCTTTGGATGGCTCATATTTATAAAACAAAAGTCGGGTGCTTTTTATTTTATTTTATTTTATTTCTTTGTTGAACTTTTCTTTAGGTTTCGTACCATCCAAAGTACAAATAAATTTCTTTTGGAAAAAGATGGTTTTTTAAAAGAAAAAAATAAAAAAAGGGATCAATGATGTTTTTTACGTCCCTTCTCAAACCCATACTAGAGTCTACAATAACTAACAACCATCAGATTTCGAGAGCGGCTACATATATTTATTGCCAAGGGCTAGATAAAACGTGCATGCTAACACTTGAACTCCAAGTAAAACTTTATCATTATGTCACCTGGTGGAAAACGATGGTTGAATACAAAGTGCATTGTAGCGCACTGACTTTATATGTCGTTGTTATCCATTAATGGGAACGCATAATTTTCCTAAGAGTAAAGGTAAAATTCACCCCAAGAAATCATATTTCTAGCAGTGGAATATTTTACCTTTCCTTAATTTGATTTTTTTTTACTTTATTATTTTTTGTGCGTGTTTTACAGTTCTTCACTGTCATACCGAGTAAAGGGTCCAAATTGCCTGTCTTTGAGATGTGGACAGGTTAGCCATATAATGCAAATGGTGATCTGTTTCCAGGTTTCATTTTTATCAAAAGTACTATTCACCTGAATTTCGTAGAAAGAATATCTGAGATTAAAAATGATGTTTCTGCGATAAGAAACATAGTGGCATCCAGTAAACCAAAGTGATCCCTATGTTCACATTTTATATTATATATAAATATATATTATTTATATGGCGCAGTACGCGTGTATCTAAACTAGTATCAATATTCTTTAGGAAAAAAAAAAAAAAAAATTAGGATCAGTACACAATAATTAACAGCATATGATTGGTGACTAATTATGATTGCCATAGCGCATATTCAATTATTTTTTTTTTCACCTTGAGGTCATCGAAAGCGTAATTATTAGATAGAAAATATCTTGTGCAAGAAAAACCATTAATTGTTGGACCAGACCATAACAACCGTAAAAATCAGGTTTGAAACTGGACCAGGCATTTTTAGTTTACTTGCAATATATATATATATAACAAACATGAATTTTCTTTGGTTAAAGTGTGAGTGCGATTGATTATCTCAACAGGAATATTTATCGTGCTTCTGACACTTTTATGTAAGGGAATCATGTGATGGATGGACTTGCTTCTTATGCTGTTCACCTGGACGAGACTACTTGGTGGTTCAACCTTCCAGTTTTCTGCTCTTTGGTGGTTCAATCTTCCGACTCTGCTCTTCGGTGGTTCATAAAGATAAGATGGATTTCCCCTGCAACTGAATAATTTGTAATTAGTTGACTTTGCTAGTATGTACTCTTTTTTCACTCTAGTCTTTTTCATGTTTGGTTTTGGCTAGAGAGTTTGTAATGGGACATAAATTTTACTTTCAAAAGTGCGAGTCTCGGCACTATCTTCTAAGACTATTGCGTATTTCCTTCAGTTTTGGATCTCGGTTACCCCTTTTGGTCTTGAGCCTTTTTTTTCTTATTTTAATTTTTTATTTTTCCCTCATGTTATATGTTACATAGGTCTGTTTGGCTCGTATACTCATTTTCAAAATCAAAAATTTCTTGTTTAAAATAAAAAAGTCAATTCATTATAAAAATGAGATGACATTTGGATATATTAAAAAAATTTCTTTCCTAAAAGCAAAAAGATTCTAAAAGTTATTTGAAATGTGATCTCATTTTCAAGATGAGAATAAATGGTGTTAGGAATAGTGCGTTGGTGGAAGATTTCAAAAATATTTTAGACGGATATTGTACAAAGTAAGTTCAAAAATAAGATGTCTTCCTTTTTCAAAATAAGGCAAATAATGAAAAAAATTAGGAAAAATACTCTTTTACTATTCTTTCTACCCATAACAAACTAGGCATACTAACCAAATATGCCAGTATAATATTTTGTACTTTCTTTCTGAATTTGTCTTGTATTATTAATGTTTTGTTATGTTTTTCTGCCATTTACTTATTAGCGGTTTTGTGTGTGGTCTTGGTGCTCATGGGATTCTATATAAATATACATATCAGTTGATCATATATTCTCATTCAATTGTAAAGGATTTATGAAAAGGTCATATATGTACTCGATTTTTGATATATCTCTTTGTGAGTATGTTGAGCTTGGTATGTGCTATTTTTCTTTGAACGTTTTATTTGATTTTATACGGAGTAACAATTGTTTGTTGGTGCTCAATGATAGAAAGATGTGTGTTGGTATGAAATGATATTTCTATTTGCAAAATTAGGTTATATATTTCCCAGTTTCAGAAAGAAAGCACATTTCTAATGGTTGTTTCTTGATACAAAACTCCTCATATAACACACATCCACACGGGGCTGATTTTACCAATTCGTATTAGGGTGATATATATTTTTAACATTAAGAAATTAGTAATTCGCAAAAGGAAAATGCTATCAAGCGAAAGTCAAAAGGGAATAAATTAGTCGGTTTGAAAATAAAGGGGATCAAAATTAAGATCAAGTTATAACTAGTACTGTTTATAAATTTGCACAATTTGCAAGGCCGTCCAGAATAAGATTATTAGTTTAACAGGCTAAAAAGAAAGACAGAAAAAGAAAAAGGAAGCAAAAATGTACGATTAATTTAGACATTTGAAACATTGTATAGTACTCACTCGCGGTAATGTAAAGCAAGCTGATTTAATGGAATATGCCCTTATCATACAGATATTGATCCTACCACTGCGATAGGATGAGGACAAAACTTATAAATTATAGAAAATTAGAATGATAAAAGAGAAAGTTAGTTTTCCTCTAGGTTGTTTGATAGATAGAAAGAAAATAAAATAAAGAATTTGTGACCATTTCATTCATTTACACAATTTATTTTACATTAAAAACAAGGATAATGATTTAGTTTTAGTCATCATTTGGATTTAAATTTTCCCCCAATTTTGAAAGTACTAAAATTAATTAATAGACCCACAAAAAATTTTATCTATCTTATTTCCCTTTTTAATTTTATTTTACTCGCACCAAATAACCAATTACTCCATCATTTACTATCTACTTTTTTTTTTCATTCTACTTTTTTCCATCTTTTTTTTTTTTAATTTTCCATGCTAGCAAACATAGCATAGATAAAACTAAAAAAAAAAAAAAAAAAACATAGCATAGATAATCCTCAATGCTTGATAATATATTCCTTAATTAATTTCTATTTTTTTAATTATTCGCCGCATATAAGAATATGCCAAAGTTACTGTCCTCGTAATCGGCCAGTAACTTTGATGGTGCAATTTGTGCCCTTCTTTCTTTCTTTTCTTTTCTTTTTTCTATTATATATATTTACTGCTTAAAAGAAGTGGAAACATTCAAGTGGCTCACAAAGGGTACATAATAAGCAATTTATCAAGCATAGCACAAAGAATCAAAAGAAAACCGACATAATATTAATCACTCTCAAGAAAGAGTACAAGATTCTGGCCTATAGAGTAAAAAAATAAAATAATAAAATAAAAAGAAAAGAAAAAAATATAGACATAAGCTTCTACTTATACTTTTTGTTTAAAGGGAAATTATGATTCAAATCAAAATTGTGTACAAACACCAACATCAAACATGAAATAATCCTGTGATACAAGAGACATAACTCTTGACTAATATCATTCCATCAGTAAAATCTGATAAGTTAGTGAGGAGAACATAAGCTGAGACCCGGTAACAGGAAAATTCCTCGAATTCCTTGGCAATCCAATAATTGAGCATGTCCAAAGCTCTTTTGTAGGAAAAAAAAATCTACAATCGATGAAATATTCGATTAATTAATAGATAGTCACTCGCAGTACAGAGACTGTAATAAACTCCACAAAGCCATAATACAATGAATCCATAGACATATCCACTAGAAAATAACTTAAGTGAATGCACACAAAAACAAACTGGGAGTGAGGGAACTACCTCCTTTATTACAAAATTAAAACTTAAACACAAAAACAAATATAAATATTAAATAACATCATCCACAAAATTCTCGCCCTACATGGAATAACCACTCCGCCGCATGTCATAACTCAAAGGAAATCAATCGGTTCGATTGGAGGTAAGATATCGCCGCACCAACCATCGATCACTAAGCCTCTCAGATCTCAAACCATCAAAAAGCTCGCCGGGCAAATCTGGTTGAGAAGCTCCTAATTGGGACTCTCCGACACCATCCCCCCCGAGATCACTAAACCACATCATCTTCGCCAGCGGCAGAAGCCCACTCAAAATGAAACCCTAATTTATGAGAAATTTAAGAGAAAAAGGGGGATAGAGAAAAAACCAATGTATAAAATTTATTTATTTTCAGAATATTTTTTAAGTATAATTGGCCCCTACGGGATAATATTACTTGAAAGTATTTTATTTCACTTAATTACGATTATATATAGTTTTTGTCCTACAACACAACGCCATAAAAAATAACAGAACAATATGCCTCTCGTGTGGAACTCTCAAGCAGATTTTAATTTATTGTATATAAAGACAGAAAGGGGAAACTAACACATTATTTTTTAATAAACAAAAAATAATTAAAAAAATCTGACAAACGAAAGCCATGACTAAAAGAAATATATATGCTTGTGACTTACTGACATGTGACTATACATAGACATACATATATTTAATATCACTTGTACACATATTATCCGATGCTAATAACTTTTTATTTAAAAATTTATAACAATTAATTGATTTACATATAATTTTTTATTTGAATATTATCGTATGAGATTAGATATTCAGATATTAATATAAATAATAAATATTACTGAAATATATTATGTATAAATTATCT
>CM046363.1:1794253-1821099 GCA_025413025.1 Ficus hispida
ATTATTGATTTGGCTTGAAAATATTGTGAAAAACTAGATTGGCTTCGTAACTTTTTAGAAACATTAAATAGGAATGAAAAGAGAAAACCCAGTTCAAAAAAAAAAAAAGCTAAGCAGAAGAGCAGAATTTTACCGTTTGAATTGGAAAGGAAAAGGGAAGAGAGATTGGGCTTAGAACTCTTAAAAGAGGGGAGATTTCAGCTCCATTTCTGTCGCAAAATGGGTATTTGGGAAATTGAGGATTTTAGTCAGACTGTGAATGTGATGAACCCTAGAAATTTGGGTGTCCATCCGGCGGAACTTGGGGCCATCGTTGTGCTCGGAATTGATGGCGTCGGCGACGCGCTTGAACTTTAGGTATCGCGCTGGCGCTCCAGCAATCCTCGTAGCGCTTGAGTCTGAAGGTTTGTTTTTATCACCCTTTTTTTTTTTTTTTTTTTAAGTGTTACTGTTTGAGTTATTATTTTTGATAGGGTGTTTCTGTCTTTTGATGATTCATTGAACTAATGTGATGGGTCCTGCGGCCAGTTTTGTGAGAAACTTAACACACTTACATAGAAAGAACTACAATTATCAATATTTTAAGACTTAAATATCTTCTTGATCAAATTAAAAAAACATATATCAAATCATCACATTTTAAAGAATTAATGAATCATTATGATTAATTACTCTTTTAAACTTAGTTAAAAGTCCTTTTAAAAAAATTAAATCAATATTCTTAAATAATTAATTAGTTATTAATCATTTAATATTATTAATTATTTACTATAGTTAATCAATGATTGAATATAACATAAATCATCAATTTTTAAGTCAATCATTGATTGACCAAAATCAATTACTAATTGATCAAATATAAAAAAATAAAAAATGATCATTTTACAAAATAAAAAAAAAATTCGGCCATCTATTAGTTTAGGTAGCCAAAATAGATCACCCAACTTATTTTACATTTTAAATATTCCTTAATTTAAATTGTAGGATTGAGGTTATTTATTTTAAGTGCTCCCGTCACTTCTTAATACAGATAA
The DNA here is from genome assembly GCA_025413025.1 of Ficus hispida. Taxonomy (NCBI): domain Eukaryota; kingdom Viridiplantae; phylum Streptophyta; class Magnoliopsida; order Rosales; family Moraceae; genus Ficus; species Ficus hispida. The sequence continues at coordinate 1,795,288 of CM046363.1, forward strand.
CAAATAAATAAACTTTTATCTCTTGATTTTTTAAAATCTTTTATGCCTCTAGAAGTTTTTGTGACAACATGCATACTTTTCACATTTATTTCATTTTGTTCCCTTAATTTAGAAAAATTATTTATGGCTTTCAATTTCTCGAAAAGTCACATTTCACACCTCTTATATATACTAAAGGAGTGTGAACTTTTTACTGTTCATCTACAGTGTACTGACGCTTTTGCCCTTGAAATTTGCCTGTTGATTATTTGTGTACAGTGGCTGGACGGTTTTGCCCCTGAAATGTTATGTGCTCCCTCTGTTTCTCCTCTCTGCTGCCGCTTGGGTTTATCTATTTTTTTGACTCTTCATTTTTGTTGTTCTTTGTTTCTCTCTCTCTCTTTTTCTCTGTCTCTCTCTCTCCGATGTTCTTCTTCTTCTTCTTCCTTTCGTTTTTGGCTTTCTGAAACCCTAGAAAGTTGGTTCTCCGTTTGCCTTGGTCGCCGCCTCTCACTATTGCTTTATTCTCTCTCATTTTTGGTTTTTTTTCCTCTCTGTTACTGGGTTTTTTTTTCCCTCCCTGGGTTTTCTTTTTTTTTTTTTTTTTTTTTTTTCAGATTTTTGGTTGTCGGATTTTTTCTTTTCGGATTTTGTAGTTATGTTTCTTCCCTTCTCTTCTTTGTTGATATTTCATCATTTTTGAGCATGTGTATCTAATGTTCACAGGTAATTTTTTTTTTTTGGGTTTTGGGATTTTCATTTGTTTTCTCTCGATTTTTTTGTCTTCTTTCTTTTTCTTATTATTTTCTTAATCTTTCATTATTTTCTATTATGTGCATGTGTTGTTGATGGGAAATTTTTTCCCTCTCGGAATACATTGTTTTTTTCTTTTCTGGAATATGAATAAATTTTTCTAAATTCTAGATTTTTATTTTGGAGTTTTTTTGGGTTTTGTTTAGTTTTTTTCGGTTTTTTTCCTCTTAGTTGTTTTGCATGTTGTTTTGTTTTTTCGTTTTCGGTATTTCCTTTTTGCATGTTCTAGCTTTCAGTATTTCGTTTGCAGGGATTGGTTTTTAAGGCATGTCTGGTGAAATTTTTTTTTTAGGTTTTTATTTTCTGACCTTTATTTTGGTTGTTGTTTCCCTACCGGTGGGTTGTTTTTGGTTTTGGTGAAGAAACATTGTACTTTTCGAGCTGTTGTTGTTCGAAAACTTCGGTTTGCAGGAACTGGATTTCAATGTATGTTTCTTGAAATTTTTTTTTATTTTCTTCTCCCTCATGGATTGCTTTCGTATTTTGTTTTTTGGGTCTTACTGACTCTTCAAGGATTTCTTTTTCTCTCAGTTTATTTTGTTTTTTTTTTTCCTTCTTCGGTTTCAAATTTAAACCGGTGGGTTTGTGTTTATTACCGTCCATTTCAGTAGTTGTGGAATATTTATTTTGTCATTTTTTTTCTACCAGTGAGTTCCTTCTGATTTTGCTTAAAAAATTTTATGCTTTGAGTTTTAGAGACTGTTTGACGAAGTCAGAAGTTGCAGAAGAAAGAGATCTGAATGTGAAAATGTATACATTGTAGATTGGAGTACTTGCAATTCTCAGCTGGGTGCTTGGAGTTTCCGATGAACATATTGAAGACTTTTATTCCTCATGTCTGTGTTTTCAAATTATTTGATTTCCTCCCCCTCCCCCCGGGTATTATTTTTTAAATTTTCCAACCGAATTTTGATTTTTCCCTTTTTTTTTTTTTAAATATTTGTGAATATTTAGTTGTATTCTAGGATGTAGTTACAATAGAATGAATTGTTTAGGTTTTCTGTTACTTGAATCTTCGATTTGGCTTCCCTGTTTCTATCTTACATAGTTTAGTTTGGTTTTACTGATTTGTTTTATATATTTAGTTGTTTTAATTTAGGTTGTTTTCGTTGTGATTCGATTATTTGTTACAGTTTTGTAACTTGGACTCTGAAAATTGCTTTTCTTGGAATTTGTTTTATGTCTATATTTCGATTTTTTTTTTGTCAGTATATGTATTTTTATTATATACGTGTAAGTCTTATATTTGTACTGCTTTTGGCCGATTCTTTACACACACCGTTTCTGAACTTTTGTAGTTACAATAGAATGAGATGTTTAGATTTTCTGTTAGTTGAATCTTCGATTTGGCTTCCCTCTTTCTATCCCACATTGTTTAGTTTCTTTTTACTGATTAGTGTTATATATTTAGTTGTTTCAGTTTAGGTTGTTTTAGTTGTGATTCGATTATTTGTTACAGTTTTGTAACTTTGACTCTGACAATTGCTTTTCTTGAAATTTGTTTTATGTATATCTTTGGATTTTTTTCACTCAGTATTTGTATTTTTATTACATACGTGTAAGTCTTATATTTCTGCTGTTTTTGCCCGACTTTTTACACACATCGTTTTTGCTGCTTTTTTCCCTGCCTTTTCTCTTATATATTCTATTTTTTGTTATATATTACATATTTCTTATATTCTATCATTAGTCTTTCCGTAATATTAGTCTTCCCGTAATATCCTCTCCCTTACTCTCTTTCGAATATCCTTTATTTCTTACTTCAAATATTTTGTCTTACAATTTCTAAACTTCTTAAAATTCTTCACTCTGAAATCGTCATTTCTGTGGAAATCTCTTGCTTTTTATCCAGGTACTATTAATTACTTTGTTCACTGATTTTATATTCTATGTTTGTTACTTTTTATATTATTACTATTAGTTTTAGAATGATGTTATTGTCTGTAGGTATTTTATTGTTCGGATGTTCTTGCCTTTCTAAATATGCTTATTGATTATGTTTTTTATATTGTGATGATTTTTTCCCCCTCTAACAGAATATCAGTAAATTTTTTTCTTCTTTATATCTTTCATAATTAGTGTTTTTATTATAGGTCAAATGATTATATTATAGAATCTAATAAGTTGTTTTCATTGTTCTGATTATGTATGATTATGTATTATTTATTATTTGTAAGTTTGTTTATGGTGTTCTTTCAGCATACTTAAATATCGACTTTATGCTGCTTTTATTGTCTACATGATTTTATTGTATGAACTTTGTTGATTAGTTGTTTGTGTATAGTCTCTTCACTGTTTTGCTACTCAAATTTTAACTTTTCATTCAGTCTTTTCTTCCTGTCGTTCTTTTAGTTTTCTCTCTGTTTTTTTAGTTTTCATTTTCCTCAAGAAATTCTATTTTGCTATGATGATCTCTATTTGAATATTCATGTACCAGATGGATTACTTACTTTGGTATATGTTGATAAACGTCATATTATTCATAGTATATATTAAATAACTAATATATATTATTTGACAGTTTTGATTGTTGCCGTGAATATGTTTGGGAATTTTATAATATTTTTGTTTGTTCATATTGTTTTTTCTTCCACCGTTTTTGATAAGTTTTCGTGATTTTGTTTATTTTGAGTCTCAGGTATGGTTTCTGTTTTTTATAATTGTCTGTTGTTTACCTTTTTCAGATTTTTTTGCCGTTCCTCTTTTCTAAATAATACTTATAATTATACCTATATATTATTGCTTATATCAATTTACCTGATTTTTATTACATTGTTCTTTTTTTTTCCCCCTTACAATTTACTGTCTTTTTATTCGTTCAATTTTTTGTCCTTCACCTTAAATTTTCCTACAGTTTTTGCTGTCTATTATTTCAATTTACTGATTTTGTTAACCAGCTATTCTTAATTTCCAAGTTTTGTTTTATAGTATTTATTTGACTTTTACTTTCGACTGGTTTTTTTTTCCCTTCTGATTTTATTATTAATTTTTTTCTCTTACAGATATTCCCAAACACCCAAACATTTCACCTGGTAGCGATTAAAAACGACGTTGAATTATATTTTAGTTATTTTTTATAAATACTCTATGAATATAAGAGATCTGAGCCTATTTTAATATTATCTACTAATTTGTTCCGTTCTTAAGAATTAACATAAATTTTCTATGTATTTTTTATACTATGTATATATATATAATTTTTTTTTCAATTATATATTTATTTTCATGCACATCATTCAATATTTTATAGGTTTTTTTATTTTTTTTTTCCATTATTCGGTTAGAACCTGTTTGTTTGTTTGTTTTTTTTTTTTAACTTTTTTTCCCTTTTGATTTTTAATACCCGGGGGTTTTGTCCTTCTATTAAATTAATCAAGTTCTTAGGTGTAGTTTTGTTATATCTGTATGTAAATGCTTTGATTGTTATCAATCATTGTAATTTAAATTTTTGTTTGTAATTTTGTATATTTTTATTATCAGTTAGTATAATTTAAGTTGTTTCATGTAATTCTTTATATTCTGTACTTTTATATTGTACATTTAAATGCTTCCTTTGTATATATGTTTATTTTATTTAAATTTATGTTATAGAAAATAATTCGTTGTTAAAAATGTAAACGATTTAAGATATTTATCAGTTAATTTAGGAAAATAAAAATTTGTTTCGTCCCAAAAAATTTGACCCAAAAACTGCTCACCAAATTACAATTTATTTATAGGGATATGAATTATAGATAAATAAATTTAATTCAATAAATTTTTATATAGATTCCAAATTTATTTAAAATAATCTAAATTATGAATGTATTGATCTGACTCCATAAATTTTTAAATAAACTTTAAATTTATTTATACATTTATTTACCATTGTTAAAATTTTTGCTTTTAATATTAAATATAAGTTATAAAATAGACATAATAATAAATTTATATATAGCAATATCATATATAAATTATAAAAAAATATATCAATTGAAATAAAAATATTGTATTACATAAAAAACTTGAATGCGTTAAATATATTGAACAAATAATATATATATAATTTAGAGTGACATTTACAGAACTAATATTTAATAAAAATTGGAAAAAAACTCAAATAAAATATAATTGCTTTTTTTTATCAATAGTTTAATAATAAATATGAAATAAATAATATTCATAACTAAATAAACTTTAAAAAAAATTTATATAGATTAAATATTTGTTTATATATTGTCATAAAATGTTTAAAATTTCTGACTTTAGCTATACCGTAAATGTAACATAATAAAATAAAGAATAAATTTAAATATAAAAATGATGTATATAAGGTCAAAAAAAAAAACTCTAAATGAAAATTAACGATTTTATTACCTAAAAATATAATTTAATTAAATATATTTGATTAGGTATAAAATTTATAATATGGTTTTTAAAAATAGAAAAATTAAATTAAATTAATTTTAACAAAAGGAAAGATATATTGACTTATGAATAAATTATTCTTAATCGTAAAGTAAATTAGATTAAAAAATTTATTTCTTATGCTGAAATTATTAATTTTTAATACATTTAATCATAACTACTACATTTATATAAGAAAATAAATACAAACATTATTAATTATTTAATAACTACAATTTAGAAACTCAAAATCAGATAAAAAAATTTAATATAATAAAATTGTTAGAGTTGTTTGAATAAAATAATGTAAGAAATTAAATCAATATTATAAATGAAATAAATTTACAAATGAATTAAAAAATATTATATAATAAAAAATACATGTACATATTACAATTATAATATTGAGGTAAAACAATATTTCCATTTAATTTTTACCCATAAGAATGTGATAAATTTAAATTAAAAATAATATTAAATTACAAAATACATAATATTCAATTGTTAAAATAAATGTTTAGGATTAAAATTTTTAAATATTGTACGCAGTTTTATATTTATTTAGTTAATTTTATTTGTGATATTAAATTTACTTATATTTATAAATATTTTTGGGTTTCTAATTTATTAAATTTTTGCTTATTTATTATTCATTATATTTTGCAAATAAAGTTTTTTTTTTTAATAATAGCTACAATTCTTATTACAAATATTTTTTATATAAATTAATTAAAATAGTTAAATATTTTTCATTCTTTGTTATAATATTTATATCTATACTTTTAATTTTATAACAATATTTGATATTGTATTTTTTTTATTTTGTATGACAATATTCAAAGAATGGAAACAAATTCTGGAAAAAATATACAGCTTTCAGAACGTATGAAACGACAAAAAAGGCAACATTATATGAATAGTGATCAACCATCTACGTCAACAAGTTCATATATGTCAAATACTGAAGATCATATTTTAAATATTGAAATATGTAATTCACTGTTATTAGAAAAAGGTAATTTAATTATTTTATATTATATATATTTTTTAAATTTGTAAATATTTTATACTAACATTTTGTAATTTTGTTTCACAAAATTTTTTTTCTAAATTTTAAAATTTAGACTTAAATAATGAATATATAGATATCGGTGATTGTAATTGCATATGTCAATATTGTGGAGCCTTATTTTGGAAATATGAACAAGTACGTAATACAAATCCACCAAAATATTTTCTATGTTGTCAAAATGGGAAAATTAGTATTCCTTTAACCAAAAAAACACCACCAATTTTGGATCAATTATTAGATTATTATGGAGGATCTTTAAGCACGAACTTTAGAAAAAATATAAGAACTTATAATTCTATGTTTGCTTTTACTTCATTCGGAGCAAATATTCAATCAGATATTAATAATTGTCTCGCACCATATATTTTTAAAATCAGTGGTCAAATACATCATTTAATTGGATCTTTACTTCCAATTCATAATAGTCCTCCAAGATTTGCACAATTATATATTTATGACACAAAAATGAAATACAAAACAGAATATCTACACTTTCAGATACTGAAAATTTAAATGAGACAATAGTTGCAAAATTAATAACAATGTTAGATGAAACAAATAGATTAGTAAAACTTTTTAGAACTGTTAGAGAAATTTATAAAAATAATCAGATACCATCACTGAAAATAAGATTATTAGGAAGACGACAAGAAGATACTACACAATATGATCTTCCAACTTCAACAGATATAGGTGGTTTAATTGTTGGAGATATTGGTGAATATGAAAATGGAAGAGATATAATCATTCATGATCAAACTGAACAATTACAAAGAATTAATAAACTTCATCCATCTTATATGGCATTACAATATCCATTATTATTTCCCTATGGAGAAGATGGATATAGAATTGATATAAAATGGAATCCAAATTTTATAGGTAAACAACCACATAGACATGAATATCAATGAGATCATTTTATGCTTTTCAACTTCATGAACGAATAGTACAAGGAAATACATTATTTAGATCTGGTCGACTTTTTCAACAATATATTGTAGATATTTATTCTTCTATTGAAGAATATCGTTTAGATTATATTAAACATAATCAAAACAATTTAAGATCTGAAATTTATAAAGGTATTCAAGATGCTATAATTAGAGGTGATACAGATGCACAAGCAATTGGAAAAAGAATTATTTTACCATCATCTTATACAGGAAGTCCAAGATATATGATTCAGAATTATCAAGATGCAATAGCAATTTGTAGACATTATGGAAATCCAGATATATTTTTAACATTTACGTGTAATCCAAAATGGCCAGAAATTATAAGAAATTTATCATTGATTCCAGGACAAAAATCTGAAGATAGACCAGATATCATAAGTAGAATATTTAAAATGAAATTAGATGATTTATTAAAAACAATAAAATCAGGTGTAATTTTCGGGCCTATAATAGCAGGTTAGTTATTTTATTTTATATATTACTTAAATATATTATTATTATTTTTATTGTCTTTTATTTTCAAAATTTAAATACTAACATTATTTTTTTATTTTTTTTATCAGATTTATATGTTGTTGAATTTCAAAAACGTGGTTTACCTCATTGTCATATGTTATTTTGGTTATACCCTGAATATAAATACCATGATTCATCACAAATAGACAAAATAATTTCCGCTGAAATTCCAGACCCAATAACAGATCCTTTAGGACATAAAATTATTACTGAATATATGATACATGGACCATGTGGATATGCAAAAACATCAGCCCCATGTATGAAAAATTCAAAATGTTCAAAAAAATTCCCTAAACAAATAAAAAATGAAACAACAATTGAAGAAAATGGTTTTATAAATTATCGTCGAAGAGATACAAACTTTAATGCTATAAAAGAAGGAATAAAACTTGATAATAGATATGTTGTACCTTATAATCGAACTTTATGTTTAAAATATTCTGCACATATTAATGTTGAAATATGTTCTCAATCTATGGTTATTAAATATTTATTTAAATATTTAACAAAAGGACCAGATAGAATTAGAGCAGTTATCGAAGATAACGTTATCAGTCAAAATAATGAAACAATAAATTATAAAGAAGTTGATGAAATAAAAGCTTATCTTAATTGTCGATATATTACACCTTATGAAGCAATTTGGAGAATATTTGAATATCCAATACATCACAGAAATCCAGCTATTCAACGCCTTTCTATTCATTTACCAAATATGCAAAGTATTACATTTCATAAAAATCAACAACTACATAATATAATTCAACAACCACAAATTCACAAAACAACATTAACTGAATGGATGGAAATGAATTAAACTAATGAACATGCTCGAGAACTTACTTATGTAGAATTTCCAACAAAATTTGTTTGGAATAATAAAAATAAATTATGGACTCATCGACGAAGTGGACATACTATAGGACGAACATTTTATATTCATCCAAGTTGTGGAGAATTATATTATTTAAAATTATTATTAAATCATAAAAAAGGATCAACAAGTTACGAATCCCTTCGAACAATAAATAATATTATTTTTCCCACAAATCAAGCTGCCTGTCATGCATTAGGATTATTAGGAGATGATAAAGAATGGGATGAATCAATTGAAGAAGCATCTTTTTGGTCAACTTCAACACAAATTCGTCAACTTTTTATCATAATATTATTATTTTGTAATATTTGCGATCCTATAAAATTTTTACAAAAACATTGGAAATTAATGTGTGACGATATTTTATACAAAGTAAGAATGCTATTTAATAACCCAAATTTTCAAATTCCAGAAGATGAATTATATAATTTTGTATTATATGAATTAGAAAAATTATTAAATTTAAATTCATCTTCATTATCACATTATAATCTTCCACTTCCAACTGGATCATTAATTGAAGATTTAAATAATAATCTTTTAAGAGAAGAACTTAATTATGATAGATATAAATTAAAAGAAGAAAATTTTAATTTAGTACAAAATTTAAATGAAGAACAACTCAATATTTATAATCAAATTTTACACGCAATTGAAATAAAAAAAGATAATTTATTTTTTATATATGGTTACGGTGGAACAGGAAAAACATATTTATGGAATACTATTATTAGTAAAATTAGATCAAATGGTGAAATTGTACTAGCTGTAGCATCATCAGGTATAGCGTCATTATTATTACCAAAAGGACGAACAGCACATTCAAGATTTCGTATACCTCTTTCAATCGATAAATTTTCAACCTGTCAAATCAAAAAATGTACTCAACTAGCAAAATTAATTGAAAAAACAACATTAATATTATGGGATGAAGCACCTATGACAAATAAATATTGTTTTGAAGCTTTAGACAAAACATTACAAGATTTAAAAAATGATTTTAATCGTCCATTTGGAGGAATGACAGTCATATTAGGTGGTGATTTTAGACAAATATTACCAGTTATACCGAATGGAACAAAAGCAAATATAATTAATGTAACTATAAACAATTCTTACCTTTGGAAACATTTTCGTATACTAACTTTAACAGAAAATATGCGATTAAAAAAATTTCCTTATAATTCTAATGAACAGATAGAAATTAATAAATTTTCTGATTGGATTTTAAATATTGGTAATGGAACAGCAGATGGAATAAAAGATTCAGAAAATGAAGATGCTACTTGGATTAAAATACCGGATGAATATATAATACCATATAATACAGATTCTATAAAATATATTTCAACAACAATATATGAAAATTTTAATAACAATTTTGATAATATTGATTATTTAAAACAACGAGCAATTGTTACACCAAAAAATAAAACAACTGATACAATAAATAAATATTTATTAAACTTAGTACCAACAGAGTCAAAAATTTATTATAGTTATGATACTATTCTTTCATCATCTGGAAATCTCGACGAATTAAATCTTTTATATCCTACTGAATTTTTACATACACTTAATTTTAATGGATTACCTCCACATGAATTAGAATTAAAAGTTGGAATTCCAGTTATGTTAATTAGAAATCTTAACCAATCAATGGGATTATGCAATGGTACAAGACTTATTATAACACAACTAACAAATAGAATTGTTGAAGGTCGTATTATTAATTCTAACGATACAAATGAAAAAGTTTATATACCAAGAATAGAAATGACAGTAAATGAATCTACTTACCCTTTTACATTAAAAAGACGACAATTCCCTCTAAAAATATGCTACGCTATGACAATAAATAAAAGTCAAGGTCAATCATTAAATAAAGTTGGACTCTACTTAGAGGATGAAATTTTTAGTCATGGACAACTATATGTTGCATTATCAAGAGTAACATCACCAAAAGGGTTATTTATTTTAATACATGATTCGATCAATACATTTTCAAACCATATTAAAAATATTGTTTACAAAGAAATATTACATAACATTAACGAAAATTCATAATTAATTAGAAAAAAGAAATACTTGACAACTAACAATTTTTTTATATTAATTATAGTATGAAACATTTATCATATTATTCATATATTCAGTTCAATAAATTTATAACAAAATTTATTTCTATCTTTTTATTATTTATAGAAAATGTTCAACCCACTACGAATACTAAAAGTTGGAGAAACATATGATACGATCCGTGCTCGAATATGTCGCTTATGGAGGAATACAGACTACAACACTGGACGTCTAATAAGCGTTGATTGCTTATTAGTGGATGAACAGGTAATTATATTAGATTTTTCTGCCAATTTTTTTTAATAATATAAATTTTGTATTGTTATTATTATATATAAATTATAATAAACTAATATATATTTTTTGTACAGGATGAGGCAATACATGGATTTATTCGTGCAAAAGATGCTGACTTTATAACAAACAAAATACAAAGTGACAACATATATGAGATCAGCAACTTTTTTGTTACGCACAACAAACAGAGATATAAAATTGTTTCACATAGAGCAATGTTGCAGTTTGCGCGATTTACGATCTTCAAAGAAGTTGGAGAAGATATTCCTGAGATACCGCGATACAAATTTAATTTTGTGGAATATGAACAATTAGCATCAAGAGTTGACATTAATGACATCCTTTCAGGTAAATAATACATAATATTCTAATCTTTATTACCTTAAACAATATAATTATATAATATAAATATAAATATTTAATAATTTTGTATTTATATTTTGATTGCAGATGTTATTGGTCGTCTGATATCTATAAAAGGTGTTGAAGAATCTAATGTGGGAAATAGATTAGTCAAAAGACGAAATCTGACGATTCAAAACATCAGGTAATTATAAATTATATATTATTATAAATATATATTCATTGAAATAACAATATTTTCTTAATAATTGATTGATTCAAATTTATTATGTTTTGCAGAGAAGAATCATTAAGCATAACTCTTTGGGGAGAAATAGGAGAAAATTTGGATGAAGATGCTATTCAAAGAATGTCTGAGCCAGTTATAATCGCTTTTACAGCTATGGCAGTAAAACAATATCTCGGTAAGTATAAATATAATAAATATTAATCGATACAAATTTATTTCAAATAAAAATAATATATTTCTAATTAATCTTTTCAATAATTACAAAAATACAGGTGGACTTTATGTAGCAAGCACTTCTGCAACATCATTTTATTTTGAACCACAGATTCCTGAATCAGAGAAAATCAAAAAAAGGTATTCTTAATATTTATTAAAAAAATATGATAGTTATTTATATATTTTACAAGTTCTTAAATATATTAACATTCTTTAATATCTTATATGTTTATAGGTTTAGTCATTCCATTCAAGGAATAGACTTTATTGCTCCATCAACACAGAAGCCAATAACATTACAAGAGCAAAAAAGAATGAATAGACTGATGATTGCAGAACTTCGACGTTTAGATCCATATCAAAACCAGGTAAATTTTAATTAATTACTTTTTAAATAAAATATATAATTTAACAACTTTTTTTTTCCTTTAAATAACAGGATGAGAAATTTACTGTAAAAGCAACCATTACTGAAATTGATGAACAACAAGGTTGGTTTTACAATGCCTGTCCACGCTGCTATAGACGTGTGAAACAATCAGGAACTTCATGGTGGTGCGACACTCATGCCTATCTAACAACAATACCAATGAGTTGGTAATATTCACAACTTTTATTAAAAAATATTATTAAATCACTGTTAAATACTATAAAATTTACTAATTTCCTACTATTTATAATAGGTACAAAATTAATGCTCGAATCGAAGACAGCACTGGAGGAATCAATATTGTGATGCTTGGAAAAACAGTACAATCACTGGTCAATAAAGCTTGCTCCATACTAACAATTCAAGAAGGATATACCGATCCAAACATCATTCCTCCTCTCATCAATGAACTCAAAGGCATGTCAAAAATATTTCTGATTCAATTTCGTCCAAGAGGTGCATTTATTGATACAACAGTTATTAAGACATTTGATGACGACGAACCACAAATGTTGTTGCCTGCACCACCAATCGAATCCCCAAAACATATCCCACAACTATTCACATCTTTGGATCCAGAAACACCACTACCAGAAACTAAAAAAGGTGTGAAAAAACAGCTTTTCATTACTGAATCAATAACAGAAGAGGTTGAATCCAGGTACATTACTATTAACAATTTCTTTCAAATTTTGTACTTTTATCTACATAAATTATAAATAATTATATAATTATACTTACTGTTATTTCAGTACTCATCAACAACCTTCATCGACAGAAATTCAAGCATCTTCTGTTGATCCATTTAGAAAACGAAAAGAATCAAGGTATAATTATAATTTATTTACATTTATATATTATATAATTATACAAATTTCAATTTTATTTATAAATATAAACTAATTTAATTTTCTTCTGATGACAGATCTGAAGAAAAAGGAAAAAAGATTAAACACAGTTGAAGAAATCTCCAGTCCAAAACATTGTATTTATAACAACTCAGTTTGTAAATATATATGTATATATGTTTGTATATATATATATATATAAATCCAACATCTACACATAAACTTCAATGTAAATATTATAATGTTATCGTTCTTCTTTCTGTATGTAATATGTTTTTTTTCTATATTAAAAGAATCGAATAAATACTTATAAAAACTGCGCATAATTATTCTATTAATCAAATATAAAACTAATTTATTTACTTACAATTTTTTAATCTTTATAAAAAACAAAATAAATACAATGATTATTACATCACCGTGCGTAGCACGGGTATTAAACTCGTTTCATCTAAATCTAGGATTAATTTTTTTTAGTATTTCGTTAATTATTTTCCATTAGTCAAAAAAAAATTTTTTTTTTAAGAAAAGATATCGTAGAGGCCGTTTGAGGGAGGCTTTGGAAACCACCTTTCCATTTTTTTTTTTTTGGGGTCATTTCTTCAAATACTTTTCATTATTCATATATGCAAACATCTACAGTAAATTTTAAAGTCCATAATTTTTTTATTTCAAGTTCAAATAAGATATATATTTTTTTGAAATTACATAGAATTTCAGGAGTAACGAAATAGATTTATATTGATACTTTTTTTTTCCCAAATATATTTCAATTTTGTACACTTTTCACTCCAAATAAATTTTTCAACCAAAACATATATTTTGAAAACTTATCTCAACTTCAATCCAAATATCTCCAAAATTTACATCTCCAATATCTCCCAAAATAGGCCCTTAATCCTTTACTAACACTTAAGGGATAATGTTTTACCAAAATATTTATTATTATTATTTATTATCTCCAATATAGAAAAAAGATATTTTCTAACACTACTTTTTTAAGGGATAATGTTTTACCAAAATGTAATCAAGTTAAGTTCAAAAATAATAATTATAATAAATTTAATCAAGTTACCTAAAAAAAAAAAAGTAATTAAGTTTTAGATTATTTTAGATATTCTACTCATTTTTCAAAAAGGATGAGACAGTTATTTTATCTAAAACTTGACGGAGTTATTAAGAGGTATTAAGGTTATTAAAGATTTAAAAAAAATTACTGGAATTCTCTCTGAAAATACATATTAGAAATAATATTAAAATTAGTTTATTGATTTATTATTATTATTATTATTATTATTATTATTATTATTATTATTATTATTATTATTATTATTATTATGTATTTTCAATAAAAAAATCCAAAACCACTCTTATAATGTAGTTGCCTAATATATCTTATGTGTTTGTTAAAACAATCTCAAAATACTTCTTACAGAAATGAAGTTCTTACAGCCCAGACTGCCCTTCACAATCTATATATTTTATTGATAGTTGGACTTTATTAATAAGCCAAGACGGCTAAACTTGGACGCTACATCCCCACTAGAAAAATCAGTAAAAGAGAGAAGAGAAATTAAACATTAATAGCGCTTTTTAATTTTATATTTTACTTTTACCCTTAATTAGGTTTCTCCATAATCTTTTTAGATCGAGGTTTCTCTCTTTATCTTCTTTAAAAGAATATAGCACAGGATCTTGCATATTTGTTATATATAATAATTAATAAGAAACATTAATTATATATGAACAATCCAATAAGGTCTATCGTTCTTTCACATAACAAATAATTCTCCTAACGTGGTTGAATCACCAAGCCTTCTCAACCTCAAGTCTTCTATGCTATTCTCCTCTCTTTTAGAATAACAATGTGTAGCCATCAAATTAGCGAAATAGCAATAAATTTGGTACCTCCTTATAATTTTACACTTAATAAGAGTAAAGTTGTTAATTTTACCATTTTATAACATTTAATTAAATAATTAAATAAAAAATAAGTAAATAAACAAAAATATCATTAACTCTTTATTTTCTTCTCTTTTTTTTTTTTATTAGAATAGTTTCATATATCTCCGACTCCGTTTGCCGGCCGGCGGCCAATCACCGATAAAATGCAAAATAAATTATGATATAATATAAAACAAATTTTGATAAAATGCAAAATGAGTTTTATCAAAATCCAAAACAGTATTGGAATATATCAGAATCCGAAAAGGCAAAACAGATTATGATAGAATGCAAAATGAATTCTATTAGAATCCGAAAGGCAAACAAATTCTAATAAATTGCAAAACGAATTATAATAGAATGCAAAACTTATACATAGAGAAAAGTATTTTGAAGTTTCTATTTTGAAAATCATTATAAATTTATTTTATGTTCAGTGCTGTATATTATATATATTATATGCACACACTCACTCACCTATATATATGCACATATATGTATATAATTACATATAAAGTCGGAAAGATTTAAAGAGAAAGAGGACCCTAGTTTTTTAAGGATTCCATTGGGATCATTGATCACTATCCAATCAAGACGCCTACCAGGTGCATGCCATCTCTTTGATTTAGAACCAAGTGTAACAATAGGCACAATGAATTAATGATTTTAGTGTTGTGAACTTTGGAAAAATACTTGAACATTTTGATAGAATCTATTGGAAGCATGTGTTATTTTTCTTGTGAATGATTTGCTTATTTTTGGTGGTTTGTTTGCCGAGAAAATTTATTTTTGTTGGTTTGGTTTGTTTTTTTTGTGATTTTGTTGTCGGTTTTCTTGCTTTTGTTTGTTTGTTTGTCAGGAAAATTTTTGGTATTGTAAAGTGAAAATAAAAGTGTAAATGATTTTGTATTTCAATTGGATATGGGAAAAAAAACTATGAGAATCCATTTTGAATTCGATCATAATATATTTTAGATTCTATCAAAATTCGTTTTGCATTTTATCAGAATGTGTTTTGCCTTAATGGATTCTGGTGGAATCCATTTTGCATTATGATAGAATCCGTTTTGCATTCTATCAGAATCTGCTCGTTTTGTATTATATTAGAATCCGTTTTGCCTGTTTTATATTCTATCTGAATCTATTTTGCCTTCTCAGGTTCTATCGGAATCCATTTTATATTATATCACAATTCGTTTTGCATTCTATCATAATACATTTTGCATTTTATCATAATGTATTTTGCCTTGTCGGATTCTGATAGAATCCATTTTACATTATGATAGAATCGGTTTTACATTCTATCAGAATCTGACTGTTTTGCATTCTATCATAATCATTTTCGTATGTTTTGCATTATATCGGAATCCATTTTTCCTTCTCGAATTTTGATAAAATCCATTTTGGATTCTAATGGAATCTCTCTGACTATTAAAGCCAGATACGTTCGGCCATCATTGTTAAAATCCAAAAAAATATATATTCTGTCAGAGTCCATTTTAGTTTCTAATAGAATCTCTCTGGCGACCAACATTGACACCGATGATTGGAGTCGGATACATCCGGTCATCTTTTGTTGAAATATGAAAAAAAAAAATTCCGGAGACTTGCAAGCGGTGCAAGATACATCTAGTCATCTTTGTTGAAATATGATAAAAAAATTTTCCAACGACCAGTGATAGGCGATCTGAGACGGACCGGCGACTGGCCCGTGAACAGAGTCAAAGATATGTAAAAAAAAAATTCCAATAAGTAAAAAATAAACGAAAATAAAGAAATATATGCATTTTTGTCTATTTACTACTTTTTTAATTTAATTATTTAATTAAATATTACAAAATTGTAAAATTATCAACTTTACTCTTATGGATGATAAAATTATAAGGAGGTATCAAATTTAGGGTATTCTTGCAAATCCCCCTTAATTCTCAGCACTTCTCAGCCTTTTTAATGGTTGTAATCCTCTTTTTCGCTAAAAGGGAGAGAATAGAAAACTTAGATGGAGGTAAAAACACCTAACCTAAAAGAGCTGTAAGAGTCTTTATAATATCACCATGTTTGAGTGTGGCAAAGAAAAATTACCTACCTGTCCTTAATGACATGTGCCCACTCCTTGTGGAAGGAGTGGGCACTCCTTGTGCGCACTCTTGTGGAGGAAGTGGGCGCACACATATATTTAATTATTCCTCATAATTTTACTCTCCAATTATAGGCCAACAGCTGTATTGTCAGTAATCAGTTTGGACTAAAACTTGATATAAATATATTAATACATAATATGTTTTCATTTTTCACATAATTATTTTTGAACAATTTGATAAATAAATAATTAATGTGTAGCACTTATTTTGTCTTGACAACGTAATATTTACTACATACACATAACATCAATGTTATACATATATCACCAAAAAAAAAAGACTTTTATTCACAGCAATAATTGTGACGAAAAGTCAATTTTGTAGTGAATAAAAGTTTTAGTCACAACAACATGTTTTGATTACTTCCGTCACTTAAAAATCCGTACTAAAATTTTTAACCATAACAAAAATTGAGTTGTGGCTAGTAATACTTTTAGTTACAACTCCATTTATCACTAAATTTTGTTAACTACTAGTACAAAAAGAGGATATCACGACCGTTTTTAACCATAATGATATCCAGGATCGTGGAATCTATTTGGATTCTATGACGATTTTTTAACTGTCATGAAAGAGACAAAATTGGCGCAAAATAGGGGGCAGATGGTAACTTTCCACGACGGTTTTTCAGGTTAACTTTCCACGATCGTTTTCTGAAAAAATGGTCGTGGAATGGTCACCTACCACGATGGTTTTTTCAGAATTTTTTTGTAATTAAAAGGCATTTAGTCACAATAATTTGTTGTGACTAAACTAAAGTCTTTTAGTCATAATAATTTTTTGTCACTAATTTTTTTAGCAACAACTAAAAACTAATTAAATATATGTTTACCATTCAATAATTTTAAAATCGTTATCATGTAATCCTTTCTAAACACAAAATTGCATAAAATGAAAGAACAAATCATTAGTGTTTCAGCACAAGGACAACTAAATACTATTGTAGTTAGGAATTAGAAATTTAACCCCTAACACTAGAAAATGCTAAAATGTCAAGGATAACAGTTTATTTTCACTAAATGAAAATTTTCAAAACTCAAATCAACTCCAACCTTAAAAAAACGGGCCTTAATCATGACCCCAAACGACCAATTAGCTTTATCCAGATGAGTTGTAGGAGAAGCTAATTATTTATCAGCCATGCGATTCACTTCACGAAACACATGAGATACACAATAGGTGATTCCTACAAGAAAGTTCAATTCTCGCCCCCATCTAGAGAGAAACTTCCAAGGTATATTTCTACTTTTAGTCTGGAGTAGATTTACCATGTAAGTTGCGTCACATTCGAACCATAAATGAGTCCACTTGAAACTGATGGCATATTTAACTGTCGTAATAACACCCCATAATTCAGCTTCAAAAGCATATAGAACTCTCGAAGGCTTAACAAAGCAACCTTTAGCAGAATCCTCTAAACGTTTGAAAATACCTCCACAACCTGCAATACCAAGAGAACCACTCATCGGCCTATTAGTATTAACATTAATCCAATCTGGAGTAGGTACTTCCATTGAATCTCAAAAATGCGATTAGCTCTGGAAGCCCTGTTAGGAAGCTTAAAAGCCTTCAAAATCAAGAGGTCTGCAAGAGAGTTATTCATAATTCATAAGTCAATAAAATCAACTTCTTTAATGCTATTCCATAGCCAAACTCGGACTCTTGTCCTCAAGCATTGCTGCGTTCGGCAATTTCCGTGTATTCCATATAGCGGAAATAATTCCATTAATCCAAAGACTATAAACCTGAGCACTCATACCGGCTTTAAAAGCTGAGAGAAAAAGATCCTTAAGATCTCCCAATCTTTTAATCCGAACATTAAAAGCAGCTTGCAAACTGTCCCAGATTATATTAGAAAAACCACATTTAAGTAAAATGTGATTTTTGTCCTCTTTAGGTATATAACAAAAGCGACAATAGGAAGGCATGGCAAATCCTTTCTTTTTATTAACACGAGTCAAGACACGTGATGAGTAATTACTGAAATTTTAATAATCTAAATATAGAATACGAATAATCATATATAAAAAAGAAAAAAATAAAAATTTCTTAGAGATTAAAAAAAAAAAATACAAATCGATAATAGCCTAGTTGAAAAATACATATCATACAAATTTGATCAGGAAAAGAATGAAACGAAACACATTGCAATCAAAACTCAATCTTGATCACAAGTAAGGAAATTAAAATTTTCAGTGAGGAAATTGAGAATAGAAACATGAGAAAAAAAAATCTCTAAAAGAGATAATGATAAAAGTTGAACTTCTAGGATCATCTCTAAATGTAAATGCCAATGTTATATTTTGTTTTAAAAATATTACTATAATATATTTGGTATATTATCATACATGCTTCGATTTATAATACAATTTCTACCGTCATATGTACATTTTGTTATAATTATTAAAGGTGCATTTCAAAACATTATTCGATGTATATTATATCTCAATGCAATGTAGTGAATGTTTGAGTACCTATATATTTCATTGTAATACAAATATATCTGAATAGTTCATTCATTAACTTTTTCTATATACTTTTACTAATCATATTATATACTCTCTCTTACCAACACATATCAGAATGACTCTTCAAAATAAACAATCCAAACACATATTATATTTTAATGCAATGTATAAAAGAGACATCAAAACTCATATTAATTATTTTCCATCTATTACATTCGAACATGATACAAAATGAATGTATTTAATTTCCAAATGAACCATAAGTTTTAAATAAAGTAATCCTTAATATTTAAATACATTAAAAAATAATAATATTAATAAAGTCAAGACAACAAATAGCAATCAAATATCATAATCTACCACTGAAAATAACATTATATTGGGGAGTGATGTTCGTTGCAAAATGTCAAATTTTGACTTTGGTACATAAATTTTGCGTTGCATTGTAGATGGTCAAATGGATAGAAAATTAAGAAAAATTAAGCTATGTGCTGGATACATAGTAAATTCTCTCAAAATTATAAAATATTTTTAGTTTTACTAAGAATTGTAACTAAATCAATAATTTAAGGATTGAGTGTTAAAATTAATAATGAATCAAATGATCATAATCTGAAAATAATATTAGGGACTGATGTGTATATAGCCCAAAAGAAAATAAATCTTAAACACAAAGTTCATAAAAAAAATGGTAAACCTTATAAAAAAAACCTACAATTTACCATGTATTTAAGATTATAATGTATTAAAAAACTTAAAAAAGAAAAAGAAAAATCAACATGAGAAATTGAGATACTTTTTATTTAAATAATATTTTTCATATTTGAGATTGATGTAATTTTAATATAAAAGGGCTTCATTTAACTTGAATATAAAGTGAATATAAATATACATTCACCAAAAAAAAAAAAAAAAAAGTGAATATCAATATGCAGGTTGAACTAAAAAAAAAAAAAAAGAAAAAAATTGCAAATTGCTTTCCTATCAACATGACTGCAAAAAAATGTTGTTGCTTTTCTATTATTTCTAAAAAACTCTACTATTTTTTTTATTCTTTTTGGACATTTTGCACTTAAAAAATAATAAATATGTAGTTACAATATGATAAAACTGTAATTTGAATTAAATGATATTCTTTTAAGTTCAAGTTTCAGAATTTTTGTAAGAGCACAACACGTAGGAGGGAAAATACAAATGTCAGCTGCAGTAGTTGTGAGGAAGGACAGCAGAAAGAAAAAAGAAAAGAGGGGAAAAAAAAAAACAAAGAAATAAAGAAAGAGGGCACCTAAACGGTGTGTTTTTGACTACCAAAAAGGAACGGTAAATCCATATCTACTCTTTTATTATAGTTAAGATTAAGAAATTGTTCAGTTGCCAATCGATCATGGAAGGCCTTCCAAACAGTAAGTGAGCGTCTTAGTTGACAAGAGCTTCTCCAAATTTAATCTGATCTCCAAGCTTTCATCTGATCCCTTGGCCGTAAGCTGTCATAGAAATACTTCACCTTTGGAAGTCCAGAGGAAGAAGTCGCCAACGTAATTCATCAATCGAATCTTGAGCAATAAAAACACTCCCAATGTCACGGGCAATATTTGGAAAGGAGTCTAGAAATTGCTGAGGAAGGACCCAACGATCATTGATAATAAGGCTTCCCACTTTTAGACTTAAATCAACATTATCTTTGATCCAAATTTTCGAACTAATCGGATAGTCAATTCAATTATCCAACCATAAATTGATTGTGGAATTATTCCCCACAAACCCAAATAATTTCATCCAAAAGTTGAGAGTAAAAAACTCTATACGTTGGCCATATTGAGGATGAAAAGTGATTTACTATGGTGCAATAATACCTTGATAGAAAAACAGCTCATTTAGTGTAAATTTTAAAATCTCACAATTTTTTACATAACAACAAAAGCATGTAAGGTAATAATTAAATACAAACATTTTTTTCTTTTTTAAAATAACTTTATATTCCTGACATGCTAGCTATGTAGTTTTATTCATGATTAGAAAGTGCCAATTATAAAAAAAAAAGTAATTTACATGAAGAGCAAACAAAAGGTTATATTCAACTAAGGAAGAATTCTTTATTGTTACAATTATTATTATTATAGACAACACAGTATCACAAAGTAGAGAACATATGATTTTTTTTTAACACATGAATATTGGTAGATATTTAATGGATATATATATCTATAGAAATATCGGTATGTCTCTGGATATTCCAGTCAATTGTGAAGGAAGAAAACATATATTGATAGGTTGCATATATTGTCTAGAAAGTATTGATATTTTGTGGATACTCAGACAAAAAATATCTTTATTCACTATATCTGTTTCAAAGGTTTCAATTTACGGCTAAATTCGAGGAAATATTGATAATTATCTATTTTTTCATATTTGGGTGTGACGTAGTGGTATACTTAAGTGACCTTATTTCTAATTTTTCAGAAGTCACTTGAAAAAGTTTTACGTTAAAAAAAAAAAAAAAAAACTTGTATAACAAACAAGTTTTCTAATATGTTACACCCAAACATATTTTTCAGAAATGACTTGAAAAATTTTTCTATGCTTTCCAATATGTTACACCCGAACCACAGAATAAAATCTACAAAACATAAATTAACAAAACTCTATCAACAAATATCTGTAACAAATTAATACTCAAAGTTTTATAACAAACAACTCAAGTATTATAGAAAACTTATTGGAGAAGAGTACATAAAGAGAAAGAGATGTGAGGATAGAGATATTTGAGTAAAAAAAAAAAAAAAAATACATATATATAATTTGAGTAACAATTAATTATAATATAAGAGAGACCATACCTTAAAATATATGTAGTGAAAATAGAGAGTGGGAGAAGAGACTATTGGCGAGGGAAGCTGCAGCGGGAGAGGAGGAGAAAAAGTCTGAGGAGTGCTAGAATCGGTGAGGGAATTGCAAATAATGAGAATCAGTGAGCAAATGGGAGAGAAGAGATTTAGCGATGACTATTTAAAACCAAATTTCCCGATGAAGGTGCATCGGGGAATATTTAAAAAAAAAATTTAAAATTTCCTGAAATTTTAGTAGGCCGTAAAATGAAAATTTTCAGGGCGTTACGTTTTGTGCCGTGACACAAGCTAGATCAAATTCCGGACGCAACATTGTGTCGGGAACGCACCTGTTCGAAGGTGTGAACACATCATCCTGTATTGGCGGGACTTATTCCCGCCAAGCCCGTGTTGGGAAATAAAGGTTGGCTGAAATTTTCTGACACTGACCAGCATGGCTGCTTAATAGCGTCGACGGTACTATAAACTTCCCTTACTTCTCGTCATCTATTGCTGCAATTCTCGTAATGGGTTTTAAATTGAGAAAATAATAATCTTTTCTAAAATGTTGTTCTTTAACTATCTTTTTCTCTTTTTTATTTTTATTTTTATTTTTAGATTTCTTTTCTTTTTCCTTTCTCCAGTTCATTAATAGTTTCAGTTTTTTGGTTTGTTACAACTTTTTTTCTTTTTCCTTTTTCTACTATCAATAAAATTTTTCACTTACTAAAAAAAGAGACATGTAGGATGCAAAATAAAACATAAAAATGCATAAACAACGTGATAAATTAGCTTCTTTTTTCTTTTTCTTTTTTTTTTCTGAAAAAAAAAATTCCGAAAAAGGGGCGACTGGTATCAAACATCCAATTTACTTTGACAATATATACCATGTATCCAACAGCCAATTTGCATATATAATCAGTATTTAGATCTATCAAGACAAATAAAATATAGAGGTTCCAGAAACTATAGCGAACCAACCTCCTAGTCCAAGTAAGAAAATATAAAGCTTTCCAGCCCACCGCTCCCCCCCCCCCCCCCCCCCCCCCCACCCACCCAAAAAAAAAAAAAAAAAAAGAAAAAGAAAAGAAGAAAAAAAAAAAAAAAACTCCCCATAGACAAGAAATTAAAGGAAGGAAAAAAAAAAAAAACAGTAAATTGTTCTCTGAAAGTATAATCCTATACTAAAGTTTCTTTTCCACTTCCATAGATAAGATAACTGAAAGCGAACTTGAAATGACCCGACTTACGTGAACTTCAAAAGATGACCTACTTATATCTCCTTTTTCTTTCTCTTTGCCCTTATCTTAATCTCCTTGTGTGACTTTCTAGTTAGAATATTGGAGTTTTTTTTTTAACTATTTAGGTAGCAAGGAAATTCTCTCTCTCTCAGGACACGAAATCTGGTAACAATTGAGCAACAAACCTCTTTCTGCTTTGCATATCCATGTTGTCAAAATTACCAGTACTTTCCGATCCCATTCCGATATTATTGTCGAGTCTCGTCCCCAACGGATCGATGATATTCGGGTTGGAGAGAGAGAGGTTTTCAGAGTGTGGAAGACCGAGAGTGAGGGAAACGCCATTTCCATGGAACCTCGGAGCTAGTTGATGATGACTATGATGATCCGCCGAGTTAAACCTCGCCAAATCACCAACAGGGTATGCACCAAATCCAACCGGATTAAACGCACTTTGCCTTTGATTATTCAAATGATCCAATCTTCCGTCGTGTTGCTCGCTTAGTCCCTTCATTTCCACGTCCATTGAGAGAATGCTACTCGGAGAGTTCAGTACTTCCGAGGTGGTGGTGGTAGTAGTAGTAGCACTCCTTTGTTTCCTTGGACTAATTCCCTGAATCTCCGACGTCGACGTTCCAAAATGAAATGATCCCGCCATTAATGGAGAGGTTGAAAGTGGAGAATTGTTCGGTATTTCCATCGCAAAGTTTTGATTAGGTTTTGACGGTTGGAAGGCTTGGATTTGATCGAGTTTAAAGGCGGTATTCATTCCTTGAACAACTGGAGTTGTTGATGGTTCCCTGTTGACTTCTGTTTTCTTTGTGTGGCCAGATTTGGAAGTGGTACTTCTTGTACCATTTCCCTCTTGTTCTTTGGTCTCTTCCATGTACATTTCTTCAACCATTGGCTTCCACAGGCGAACTCGGGCATTTATGAACCAGTTGGAGACCTGTAAATTTTGGACATAATCTTTTATTTTCATTTGCTTGGTATTTTTCATAATAATTAGACACACTGATGCATATTCATAAGAATCCAAATCTACTTCCCTAATTTTCTGTCTCCTTACCATCCCTTAATACTATTTTTTTCATGTGTATATCATCTAAATTTAAACAGTTTAGCTACATACCAAATACTAAACTCATGTTTGGTTCCAATGTCGAAACTCAAAAGTATGCATTTCAATTTGTCTTTTACTGAAAAGTAAAAAAAAAACTATATTTAGTTTTTGAAAAGTCAACCAATTTCAATATAAAAATTTCATTCCAAATCGGTATTTCAAATACACCATAAGTACATGTTCGGTACTCCAATCCAAACCCAAAAAAAACTTAACTTATTTTTATCTTTTTCTAAAAAGTCAATTAATTTTTTAACTAGTTTTTGAAAATTCAAACAACTTCAACCCAAATTTTTTAACTCCAACCTACCAACCAAATGCATGCTAAAGGCTAAAAATAAAACTTGAGTATTTTAATGAATTGTCAAAATAAAAAATATTAGAGGGACGATTAAAGAGATAATAAAATGAGACAATATATTTAAACGTTATTTATAAGACTATGAGGAGAAGAAAATATTCGAAATGAAAACATTTAAAATAAACAAAAAAGCGATTATTCGTATATACCTGACTTCGAGTAAGGCCAGTTTGTTTGGCAAGCATCACTTTGTCGGCAGTCTTGGGATAACTACAAAAACAAACTACATAAGTTTACTTTCATAGCAAGAGAGAGAGAGAGAGAGAGAGAGAGAGAGAGAGAGAGAAGCAAGGTTAAATAAACAGTAAAGAAGGCTAAAAGTAAAGTTTGCATGCTACTAGAGCAGTACTACTGCTAGTAAAATATTTACCCTTGTTTAGTCATGGTTCTTTTTTCCAAATTCAAATAATTTTTGTTTCTCAACATCAACTCTGTTTAAATTCTCAATACGAATTTGAATACGTTAGTTTGAACTCATGTGTCAAAAAAAACACTAATTATGACACCTATTATTAGTGATGGAATGTGACTTTCAATATCATGTGATTGCACAGTTATACAACAGCAAGATACTGCTCACATTTGATATTAATACGTACTTAACGTAGAGTTCCTGTTTAAGATCTATAAGCATTCATTAAT
>CM046363.1:1821199-1837891 GCA_025413025.1 Ficus hispida
TGTAATACAATATTTTATTTCAATTGATATATTTTTTATAATTTATATATGATATTGCTATATATAAATTTATTATTATGTCTATTTTATAACTTATATTATAATATTAAAAGCAAAAATTTTAACAATGGTAAATAAATGTATAAATAAATTTAAAGTTTATTTAAAAATTTATGGAGTCAGATCAATACATTCATAATTTAGATTATTTTAAATAAATTTGGAATCTATATAAAAATTTATTGAATTAAATTTATTTATCTATAATTCATATCCCTATAAATAAATTGTAATTTGGTGAGCAGTTTTTGGGTCAAATTTTTTGGGACGAAACAAATTTTTATTTTCCTAAATTAACTGATAAATATCTTAAATCGTTTACATTTTTAACAACGAATTATTTTCTATACATAAATTTAAATAAAATAAACATATATACAAAGGAAGCATTTAAATGTACAATATAAAAGTACAGAATATAAAGAATTACATGAAACAACTTAAATTATACTAACTGATAATAAAAATATACAAAATTACAAACAAAAATTTAAATTACAATGATTGATAACAATCAAAGCATTTACATACAGATATAACAAAACTACACCTAAGAACTTGATTAATTTAATAGAAGGACAAAACCCCGGGTATTAAAAATCAAAAGGGAAAAAAAGTTAAAAAAAAAAAACAAACAAACAAACAGGTTCTAACCGAATAATGGAAAAAAAAATAAAAAAACCTATAAAATATTGAATGATGTGCATGAAAATAAATATATAATTGAAAAAAAAATTTATATATACATAGTATAAAAAATACATAGAAAATTTATGTTAATTCTTAAGAACGGAACAAATTAGTAGATAATATTAAAATAGGCTCAGATCTCTTATATTCATAGAGTATTTATAAAAAATAACTAAAATATAATTCAACGTCGTTTTTAATCGCTACCAGGTGAAATGTTTGGGTGTTTGGGAATATCTGTAAGAGAAAAAATTAATAATAAAATCAGAAGGGAAAAAAAAACCAGTCGAAAGTAAAAGTAAATAAATACTATAAAACAAACTTGGAAATTAAGAATAGCTGGTTAACAAATCAGTAAATTGAAATAATAGACAGCAAAAACTGTAGGAAAATTTAAGGTGAAGGACAAAAATTGAACGAATAAAAAGACAGTAAATTGTAAGGGGGAAAAAAAAAGAACAATGTAATAAAAATCAGGTAAATTGATATAAGCAATAATATATAGGTATAATTATAAGTATTATTTAGAAAAGAGGAACGGCAAAAAAATCTGAAAAAGGTAAACAACAGACAATTATAAAAAACAGAAACCATACCTGAGACTCAAAATAAACAAAATCACGAAAACTTATCAAAAACGGTGGAAGAAAACAATATGAACAAACAAAAATATTATAAAATTCCCAAACATATTCACGGCAACAATCAAACTGTCAAATAATATATATTAGTTATTTAATATATACTATGAATAATATGACGTTTATCACATATACCAAAGTAAGTAATCATCTGGTACATGAATATTCAAATAGAGATCATATAGCAAATAGAATTTCTTGAGGAAAATGAAAACTAAAAAACAGAGAGAAAACTAAAAGAACGACAGGAAGAAAGACTGAATGAAAAGTTAAAATTTGAGTAGCAAAACAGTGAAGAGACTATACACAAACAACTAATAACAAAGTTCATACATAAATCATGTAGACAATAAAGCAGCATAAAGTCGATATTTAAGTATGCTGAAAGAACACCATAAACAAACTTACAAATAATAAATAATACATAATCATACATAATCAGAACAATGAAAACAACTTATTAGATCTATAATATAATCATTTGACCTATATAAAAACACTAATTATGAAAGATATAAGAGAGAAAAAAATTTACTGATATTCTGTTAGAGGGGGAAAAAAATCATCACAATATAAAAACATAATCAATAAGCATATTTAGAAAGGCAAGAACATCCGAACAATAAAATACCTACAGACAATAACATCATTCTAAACTAATAGTAATAATATAAAAGTAACAAACATAGAATATAAAATCAGTGAACAAAGTAATTAATAGTACCTGGATAAAAAGCAAGAGATTTCCACAGAATGACGATTTCAGAGTGAAGAATTTTAAGAAGTTTAGAAATTGTAAGACAAATATTTGAAGTAAGAATAAAGGATATTCGAAGAGAGTAAGGGAGAGGATATTAACGGGAAGACTAATATTACGGAAAGACTAATGATAGAATATAAGAAATATGTAATATATAACAAAAAATAGAATATATAGAGAAAAGGCAGGGAAAAAGCAGCAAAAACGATGTGTGTAAAAAGTCGGGCAAAAACAGCAGAAATATAAGACTTACACGTATGTAATAAAATACAAATACTGAGTGAAAAAATCCAAAGATATACATAAAACAAATTTCAAGAAAAGCAATTGTCAGAGTCAAAGTTTACAAAACTGTAACAAATAATCGAATCACAACTAAACAACCTAACTGAAACAACTAAATATATAACATATCAGTAAAAAGAAACTAAACAATGTGGATAGAAGAGGGAAGCCAAATCGAAGATTCAACTAACAGAAATCTAACATCTCATTCTATTGTAACTACAAAAGTTCAGAAACGGTGTGTGTAAAGAATCGGCCAAAGCAGTACAATATAAGACTTACACGTATATAATAAAATACATATACTGACAAAAAAAAAAATCGAAATATAGACATAAACAATTCCAAGAAAGCAATTTTCAGAGTCCAAGTTAAAAACTGTAACAAATAATGAATCACAACGAAACAACCTAAATTAAAACAACTAATATATAAACAAATAGTAAAACAACTAAACTATGTAGATAGGAAACAGGGAAGCCAATCGAAGATTCAAGTAACAGAAAATAAACAATTCATTCTATTGTAATACATCTAAAATACAACTAAATATTCACAAATATTTAAAAAAAAAAAAGGGAAAAATCAAAATTCGGTTGGAAAATTTAAAAATAATACCGGGGGGGAGGGGGAGGAAATAAAATATTGAAAACAGACATGAGGAATAAAAGTCTTCAATATGTTCATCGGAAACTCCAAGCACCCAGCTGAGAATTGAAGTACTCCAATCTACAATGTATACATTTTCACATTCAGATCTCTTTCTTCTGCAACTTCTGACTTCGTCAAACAGTCTC
The DNA here is from genome assembly GCA_025413025.1 of Ficus hispida. Lineage (NCBI taxonomy): Eukaryota > Viridiplantae > Streptophyta > Magnoliopsida > Rosales > Moraceae > Ficus > Ficus hispida. The sequence continues at coordinate 1,824,433 of CM046363.1, forward strand.
TAAAACTCAAAGCATAAAATTTTTTAAGCAAAATCAGAAGGAACTCACTGGTAGATAAAAAATGACAAATAAATATTCCACAACTACTGAAATGGACGGTAAAAACAAACCCACCGGTTTAAATTTGAAACCGAAGAAGGAAAAAAAAAAACAAAATAACTGAGAGAAAAGAAATCCTTGAAGAGTCAGTAAGACCCAAAAACAAAATACGAAAGCAATCCATGAGGGAGAAGAAAATAAAAAAAATTTCAAGAAAATACATTGAAAATCCAGTTCCTGCAAACCGAAATTTTCGAACAACAACAGCTCGAAAAGTACAATGTTTCTTCACCAAAACCAAAAACAACCATCCGGTAGGGGAACAACAACCAAATAAAGGTCAGAAATAAAAACCTAAAAAAAAAAATTTCACCAGACATGCCTTAAAAACCAATCCCTGCAAACGAAATACTGAAAGCTAGAACATGCAAAAAGGAAATACCGAAAACGAAAAAACAAAACAACATGCAAAACAACTAAGAGGAAAAAACGAAAAAACTAAACAAAACCCAAAAAAACTCCAAATAAAATCTAGAATTTAGAAAAATTTATTCATATTCCAGAAAAAGAAAAAACAATGTATTCCGAGAGGGAAAAATTTCCCATCAATAACACATGCACATAATAGAAAATAATGAAAGATTAAGAAATAATAAGAAAAAGAAAGAAGACAAAAAATCGAGAGAAAACAAATGAAAATCCCAAAACCCAAAAAAAAAAAAATTACCTGTGAACATTAGATACACATGCTCAAAAATGATGAATATCAACAAAGAAGAGAAGGGAAGAAACATAACTACAAAATCCGAAAGAAAAAATCCGACAACCAAAAATCTGAAAAAAAAAAAAAAAAAAAAAAAAAAAGAAAACCAGGGAGGGAAAAAAAAAACCAGTAACAGAGAGGAAAAAAACCAAAAATGAGAGAGAATAAAGCAATAGTGAGAGGCGGCGACCAAGGCAAACGGAGAACCAACTTTCTAGGGTTTCAGAAAGCCAAAAACGAAAGGAAGAAGAAGAAGAAGAACATCGGAGAGAGAGAGACAGAGAAAAAGAGAGAGAGAGAAACAAAGAACAACAAAAATGAAGAGTCAAAAAAATAGATAAACCCAAGCGGCAGCAGAGAGGAGAAACAGAGGAGCACATAACATTTCAGGGGCAAAACCGTCCAGCCACTGTACACAAATAATCAACAGGCAAATTTCAAGGGCAAAAGCGTCAGTACACTGTAGATGAACAGTAAAAGTTCACACTCCTTTAGTATATATAAGAGGTGTGAAATGTGACTTTTCGAGAAATTGAAAGCCATAAATAATTTTTCTAAATTAAGGGAACAAAATGAAATAAATGTGAAAAGTATGCATGTTGTCACAAAAACTTCTAGAGGCATAAAAGATTTTAAAAAATCAAGAGATAAAAGTTTATTTATTTGTTATCTGTATTAAGAAGTGACGGGAGCACTTAAAATAAATAACCTCAATCCTACAATTTAAATTAAGGAATATTTAAAATGTAAAATAAGTTGGGTGATCTATTTTGGCTACCTAAACTAATAGATGGCCGAATTTTTTTTTTATTTTGTAAAATGATCATTTTTTATTTTTTTTATATTGATCAATTAGTAATTGATTTTGGTCAATCAATGATTGACTTAAAAATTGATGATTTATGTTATATTCAATCATTGATTAACTATAGTAAATAATTAATAATATTAAATGATTAATAACTAATTAATTATTTAAGAATATTGATTTAATTTTTTTTAAAAGGGACTTTTAACTAAGTTTTAAAAGAGTAATTAATCATAATGATTCATTAATTCTTTAAAATGTGATGATTTGATATATGTTTTTTTAATTTTGATCAAGAAGATATTTAAGTCTTAAAATATTGATAATTGTAGTTCTTTCTATGTAAGTGTGTTAAGTTTCTCACAAAACTGGCCGCAGGACCCATCACATTAGTTCAATGAATCATCAAAAGACAGAAACACCCCTATCAAAAATAATAACTCAAACAGTAACACTTAAAAAAAAAAAAAAAAAAAAGGGTGATAAAAACAAACCTTCAGACTCAAGCGCTACGAGGATTGCTGGAGCGCCAGCGCGATACCTAAAGTTCAAGCGCGTCGCCGACGCCATCAATTCCGAGCACAACGATGGCCCCAAGTTCCGCCGGATGGACACCCAAATTTCTAGGGTTCATCACATTCACAGTCTGACTAAAATCCTCAATTTCCCAAATACCCCATTTTTGCGACAGAAATGGAGCTGAAATCTCCCCTCTTTTAAGAGTTCTAAGCCCAATCTCTCTTCCCTTTTCCTTTCCAATTCAAACGGTAAAATTCTGCTCTTCTGCTTAGCTTTTTTTTTTTTTGAACTGGGTTTTCTCTTTTCATTCCTATTTAATGTTTCTAAAAAGTTACGAAGCCAATCTAGTTTTTCACAATATTTTCAAGCCAAATCAATAATAATCTTACTCTCTCTCTCTCTCTCTCTCTCTCTCTCTCGTTGTCGTTGGAAGAGTTTCTCTAAATGCATGTTATAATCCGTTGAAAGTTCTGTCTCAATCGCGGAAAAGCTCTTCCTGCCGCCAGCTCCGGCCTTCGAAGGTTATCCGAACCGTCGCCGTCAGCATGGGCGCGGTACTTGCCGCTGTCAGTCGGTCCCCTTACGCCATCCTCACGCCCCGCCCCTACCAAATTAGGGGTTTTTTTTTTTTTGCTGGAAATCTAATGGTTTTTTCTTTTTTCTTTTTTCTTTTTTTTTAAAGGTAAATCTCATGGGTTTTAGTCATTTTGATTGAATTGATAGTTTTTTTAAATATATATATAATTTAATAATAAATTACGCATTCCGTTTAGAATTTATTGATTTTGGATGGAAAGAATTATAATTATCAATATTTTAAGAATTTAAGGTATTTTCGATTAAAATTAAAAAAAATATATGGATCATTTTGATTAATTATTTTCTTTAAAACTCCAATTATTTATTAAAAAAATATTTAAAAAATCTTATTTCCTCTAAATCGCTATCTAAAAATAAGTGTAACAATGTATAGTAAAATATTTTCTCACATTATACAACGTTTGGATTTTCTGATTTTGACTCATAAAGCGCAATCAATGATCGCTTTATGACCATATTATGAGAGCATCAATGTACTTATGTTATTTACTCATTTATTTTGACAATTTTTTAACCTACAAAATTTATGATATAAAATATATATTTTTCTGTTTTTAAAAAATTATAATTTTATCTTATTGATAAATACTGTTATTTTAATCGTTAAATAAATTTTATAATAACCTGATTTGTAAGTGTATACGTTAAATATTTATATTTAACAACGCAACCCACGTAAAAATTTTCAATTATAGAGAAAACTCTAAAAAAGTTGATCAATGATCGATGACAACAATATTTAACAGTACTAAAAGTAGTTAATAACACTTGCCGGTAGAATAAAAGTACAACTTGTAAGCAAACCGCATGTATCAGCCTCCTTTGCTTCTCCTACTAACATGGCAACAACTTCAACAGATTCATCATCCGTTTTGGCTGCAGCTAATTCGCCAGATTCTCTTCCAAATGGTTATAAGAACTTATTGTATTTGAATTTTAAATATTAGTCTTAGATTATCTCCTTGTATTTAGCAACTGTATATGGCTGTAACCAATATCTTAGCCTACAAATATTAGTAATTTGTAAACGTATGAAGAATAAGATTCCAATATTCAGTTCATTAAAACTTTATATGGTATCAGAGCCTCTACTGTAACGAGCTCGATCTTCTTCTTCTTTTTTTTTCCCAAAATGTCATCAGATTCTTCCACCACTCTCCCGTCCTCTGTTTCTACTCTCTCTGCCAATCCCTCTCATAATCTAATTACCATCAATGCTGCTGCTCAATTGCCTCTCAAACTCACACAACATAATTGGAAAGCTCAGTTCAATGCTCTCTTTTTTGGTTTGGATCTTCTCGGCTATCTCGACAGCTCATTCCCGTGTCCTCCTTCAACATTGATCCATGAAGGCAAAACCACTCTAAATCCGGATCATCTTCCTTGGCGTAGACAAGATCAACTTATTCTTCGTACAATCCTTGCCTCTATGAGCGAAGCTGTCATTCGCTTGGTCTCCTCTGCTACTTCGACTCATGAAGCTCTGACTCGTCTTTCTCGTCTCTACGCCAAGTGATCCACCACTCACATGATTCATCTCAAGGATAAACTCACTATGATTACTGATGGTGATCTTTCTGTAACAGATTTTCTTGTCTCTTATTAAACGGATTGCTAATGAACTTACTGCTCTTAGTGACCCTCTAAGTGATGCCGATCTTGTCTCGGACCAGCTTGCAAGGAGCTTATTACACCTATGTATACGAGGGACTCTGGTGCAATTCGAAGAATTGTTTGATAAAATTATTGATCATGAAACTATTCTCCTTCAAAATGACAAACAAAATTCTGAAACACCTCCACGTACTGCAAATCCAGCCAAACACACTCCACCCTCTACTCGCTCACCCAAACCCAATTTTCCATCTCATATGCCTGGTTTACCTTCAACACCATCACCTACAAATAAACAATACAAACCCAATACCATCTCTATTTCAAATCCCAATCTAGTCATCTGCCAAAAATTCAACAAATGTGGTCACACTGCCAGCAAGTGCTATAAATCTTTCCTCACCTCCGCCCTTTAATGGACTTCAATTCTAGTGATCCTTGGGTTGATGTTTTCAACGACTTTGTATTAGGATTGTCTGGGACTAAACGTGAGAGAGATTCAATTTTTGTGGTTGTGGATAGATTTTCTATGATGGCACACTTTATTCCATGTCACAAAATGGATGATGCTTCATATGTTGCTGATTTGTTCTTTACGGAGATTATAAGATTACATGGCATGCCTAAAACAATTGTTTCAAATAGATATGCTAAGTTCTTGAGTTACTTTAGGAAGACTTTGTCGTGTAAGTTAGGTACTAAGCTTTTGTTTTCTACTACTTATCACCCACAAACGGATGGGCAAACCGAAGTAGTAAGTAGGAATTTGTCTACTCTATTGAGAGCAATCATTAAAAAGAACATCAAAACATGGGAAGAGTATTTACCTCACATTAAGTTTGCTTATAATAGATCTATTCGTTCTGCTACTAAATTTTCATCGTTTGAAAATGTTTATGGTTTTAATCCTTTGACTCCATTGGATTTATCTCCATTACCGTTTTCTGAGCTTGTTAATTTGGATGGAAAGAAAAATGTTGAATTTGTTAAGCAGATATATGAGAAGGTAAGACTCAACATTGAGCGCAGAACAGAACAGTATGCAAAACAAGCCAACAAGGGGCTTCACAAACTGATTTTTGAACCCGGAGATTGGGTTTGGTTGCACATGAGAAAAGTGAGATTTCCGGCACAATGACGTTCCAAATTGCTTCCAAGAGGAGACGATCTTTTCCAATTCCTGGGGCGCATCAATGACAATACTTACAAACTAGATTTACCGGGTGAGTACAATGTAAGTGCTACTTTTATGGCATGTTTACTTTCCAGGAATAAGGAATCGGAGTAGTGAATGGGAATCAATCCTATGTTTACTTTATTATTTTTATGTTGGAATGGGAGTAAAAGTGTGTGGGGCCCACATTAATTTGGGATTGAATAAGGGGATTGGCAATCCCAAGCCCCCCCACCGGATTAGCACTCCCACTCCTGATATTAAAGTTAAATTACTATTTTACCCCCAATTTTAACTTACTTATTTGAGGATTGAAAAGGAAAAGTAAAAGATTGAAATAACCTAATTTTTTCACGCTTATTCCAAATTTTAACTTTTTTGTGTAAAAAATAATCTTCATAATATTATTACCATTTTATCCTTAATTTATTTGCTAAAAACTGTATTAAAAAATAATAATAACCTATATTAATATCATAATGGTTGTATTACTTTTGATTAATAGTATGATATTAAATAAAAAAAATTAATCAATTTTTTAATTTTTGAAAACATAATAAATAAAGGGGTATACAAGTAAATTTACAGCAACTGATTCCGATTCCTGTTCTAAGTAAACGCATGAATGGGATTGACAGTGATTCCGACTCCGATTCCTAAAACCCAAGTAAACAGCATATTCTGACTCCGAATCCTGACTCCGAATCCAGTCCACTCCGAATCCTACCCACTCCGATTCATGATCACTCCGATTTCAGGTAAGTAAACATGCCATTAATATTACTGAGTTGAGTCCTTTTGATGTAGGTGATGATTTGAGGGCAAATCCTTTTCAAGGGGAGGGGAATGATATGAATCATAGCACAACTTTAAGGGATCCAATTCAAGTTCCAATTCAGCCGGTTATGAGAGCTCGAGCAAATAAGTTCAAAGATGTACTCAACGGGATGATTCAAGAAGTTTGGATTCAAGCAAATTTGTGTAGACCCATTGAGCATGATCCATGTGTTCAACAAATATGCATCAATATGATTCAAGTTCTAGAAGAATCCAGCTAAGACTAAGCTTAATTTTAGCATGTTAAATTGGGATATTTAGGAATATTCTTTGGCCTAATTGTAAGGCTTGCATATTTACTTTCCTTTTATTATTTAGTCCTTTGACTTTTACTTTCCTTTTTTTAGGCGTGTGTAATCAGTCAATTAAAGAGGCCAATTGTTTCCTTTATTTTATTTAGGCCTTTGACTTTCACTTCCCTTTTTTTAGGCGTGGTAATCAGCCAACTAAGGGGGCTGATTGTTTCTAGTTTTGTTTAGCCTTAATTAGTCCAGATTTTTGGCCTTCTATAGCTATTTTAGGAACTTTACTTTGTAATGTGCAGCCATTAAAAGGATGTCTAGTAAATGTAAAAATCAGATCATTAATCAGTAAAATTGTGAGCGTATTTTCTCTTTGATTCTTTGACGAATTATTTGAACTTATCAGAATTTTTCATGACGTTCACCATCAACTTATCAAACGAATTTCCACCACCGTTTGTGGCATCTTCCTTATACCGAAGTTCTTGTTTCGCATTAAACAATGGGTTGAGATCAAATATACCAAGGTTCTTGTTTTTGTTAAAATAATGGGTCGAGGTCTCCTATCCAAATCTGATCGTATAACGTTCTTAGGTTCCTTTTCGTTGTCGAGTCTCGTTATTCTTGGCGGGGTTTGCATCACTAATCATGTAGCCATTCCCACTCCTACCCAAAACCCCTGGATATTGGACTCTGGTACATCTCATCATATTACTCCTCACATGTCAAATTTGTCTCTTCATCAACCTCACAAAGGTCCGGATGATATCCATATCAATGACCGTTCAGGTTTATAAATTATTCATACTCGTCCTTTCTCCATCTTTTCATTTATCTAATGTTCTTTGTGTCCCCTCCATCAAATAAAATCTTATTTCTGTTTCAAATTTTGTTGTTATAATAAAACCTCCATTGAATTTTTTCCTTCATTTTTTGTTGTTAAGGATTTACGTACAGGGACTCTTCTACTTCGCGGAAGGAATCGACATGATCTTTAGGAGTGGCCAGCTACTGATAATGTCAATAATAAGCAAGCCTCGGCTCTCTCTACTGGTGTTGTTGGCTCTACATCTCTGGCACATGGCATGGACGTCTTGGTCATCCTTCTCTAAATATAATAAACAAACTAGTTCAATCTGGTCTTGTGTCTTTTTCTCATTATTCTTCGTCTTTGGATTTCTTTTGTCATTATAGTTTATGTAATAAAAGTCAACGTCTACCATTTGGTGAATCAAGTTTAGAGAGTCGTGGACCTCTTGATTTAGTCTATACAGATGTTTGGGGTTCATCTCCTATTCAATCTATTGATGATTTCAATTATTATGTTGTTTTCGTTGATCCTTTCACAAAATATATATGGTTCTATCCCTTACGCTTGAAATTTGATGTGTTCACTATCTTTCGTCAATATAAAGTAGTTGTTGAAAAAAATTTTAATCGTTCCATTATCTCTGTCTATTCCAATGGTGGTGGTGAATATACAGCTCTCAAAGATTTCTTGAGCACATGGGTATTCAACATCTAAAAACCCCACCTCACACACCTCAACACAAGGGTACCGCCGAGAGGCGTCACAAACATATCATGGATACCGGATTAACTCTTCTTCATCAAGCTAAACTTCCTAAAAAATATTGGTAATATGCTTTTCAAATCGCGGTTTATTTAATTAATCGTCTTCCAACTCCAATTCTCAATTTTTCTTCTCCTTGTCAATAATCATTCAATCGCACCCCCAACTACTATAAACTATGTGTTTTTGGTTGCTTGTGTTTTCCTTGGCTTAAACCTTATACTACCAACAAACTTGAACCTAAATCTTCTCCATGTATTTTTCTTGGTTGTTACTCACTTAATCAAAGTGCTTATTTTTGTCAAGATCTGAAAATTAAAAAATTTATACTTCTCCGCATGTTCGGTTTGTTGAAAATGAAATTTCTTTTCCCCTTCCCAGTCTTCACCTTCTAATCACGACTGGCTCGCGTCTTCTTTTGCTTTTTCGTGTCCAACGCCTTTGCCATTCGCTGACCAATAGCCTCCAATTGGTGATGTCTTGGCTGCTCCTATGCTTCTCGTGCCGTGCCACTCAACAGAATCACTGCCGCCTACTTCTGCGGGGTCACATATTTCCGTTCCAAATTCTTTTTCTTCACTCATTTTAAATTCAAACTCTGTTACATCTCCTTCCAATTTAATTCCTCCTTCACCTAATGCTTCCTCTCTCACTTCCTCTCTCACGCATACTTCCTCCCCATCTCCCTTACCTTCTTCTCCACCGATTCGATCCCAACCTGTCCCAAAACAACCCTCTCATGGCCACCCGATCAAAAATAATATTTTTAAGCCTAAACGTCTCTACCAAACCACCACGGCTCATCCACTTCCCGAATCTATTGAACCTTTTTGTGTTTCTAAAGCCACTAAAAATGTTGAATGGAGACAAGCCATGTCCGATGAAATTTCTGCTCTTCTTCGCAATAGTACTTGGGAACTTGTACCTCCTAGCTCGTCTCAGAATGTCGTCACCTGCAGATGGGTTCTTCTGTATTAAACGCCATCCAGACAGGTCAATTCTAAGTACAAAACTCGTCTTGTTGCTTAGGGTTTTCACCAACGCTTTGGCATAGACTTTCTTGACACATTCAGTCTGGTAGTCAAACCGACCACAATTCGTCTCATATTGACTCTTGCGTCAAATGGCTGACCACTTTAACAACTCGACGTCAACAACGCTTTTCTTCATGGAACATTATCGGAAGAGGTCTTAATGCAACAATCACCGGGTTTTGTTGATCAATCTAAACCAGGTTTTGTTTGCAACTTACGAAAGCAATCTATGATCTCAAACAAGCTCCACGAGCATGGTACAATGAGTTGAAGGGGTTCTTGCATTCTTATGGATTTGTTAACTCACATAGTGACACCTCAATGTTTATCTATCATACAACTGCCATCACTCTTTATTTCTTGGTATATGTAGATGACTTGATTGTTACTGGCAACAACAATGACTTCCTCCATCAGTTCTTGAAAGCGTTGGCTGCTCACTTCTCTATCAAGGACCTTGGAGATCTCCATTACTTCCTTGGGATGGAAGTTCTTCCCACAAAATCTAGCTTGCTTCTTACTCAACATAAATATATCCATGATCTCTTGGCCAAAACAAATATGACTGGTGTTAAAGAGGTGTACTACGCCAATGTCATCATCTCAACCTCTAAAACTTAATGATGGTTCTCCTCCAACCGATACCACTCAGTTCCACCAAGTTATGAGGCTCTTCAGTACTTATCTCTCACTCGACTGGATGCGTCATTCGCTGTTAACAAGTTGGCTCGTTTTATGCATGCTCCTACCGAGACTCACTAGTCTGCAGCCAAGCGTGTTTTGCGCTATTTGAAGGAGATGATGCACCACGGCCAATTTCTCAAGCGCAATCAACATCTCCATGTCACTGCATTCACCGATGTCGATTGGGCCGGCAACCGAGATGATTGCACATCAACCTCTGCCCACATTGTTTATTTGGGTGGCAACACAATCTCTTGGAAACGGTTGCCCACTCTTCCACCAAGTGGAGTATCGATCTCTAGCCTCCTCTGCTTCTGAAGTTCTATGGGTTAAAAATCTACTCCAAGAATTGCATGTTGTTTGTTCATCTGCTCCAAACATCTTTTGTGATAATATCGGTGCCACATATCTCTCTGTAAACCGTCTTTCATTCACGTATGAAAGATATTACAATTGACTCCCACTTTGTGATCATGTTGCTCGAGGTTCTTTTGTTGTGTCTCACATTTCGTTAAAAGATTAGCTTGCCTATGCTCTTACCAAGCCATTATCCTCTGCTTTGTTCAAGCGTTTGTGATTCCAAGATCAGTATCTCCAATGGGAGCACCATCTTGCGAGGGACATGTCTCATTTGCTTCTTCTACAAACATGGCAGCAACTTCAACAGATTCACCATCCGTTTTGTCTGCGGCTAATTCACCAGATTCTCTCCCAAGTAGTTATAAGAACTGATTGTATTTGAATTTTAAATATTAATCTTAGGTTATCTTCCTCGTATTTAGTAACTGTATACGACTATAACCAACATCTCAACCTAAAAATATTTATAATTTGTAAATTCAGATAATTAAAACTTATACAACTTCTATCATAAATTTTTTCCTTAAAAAAGTCATCTAGTAAACGAAGACTTCGTTTAACAACCAATATCTTATCCTAGACCAGAAAAGGTTTAAAAAAAAAAAAAATTCTATGAACGATTCTACGTACAAGAAAAAAGACCCCAAAAGAAGGACAGTTAAAAACAACTACTTACTGTAGGGTACAGAATCTATCATAGATTCTTTCTTTTTTATAAAAATAAAAAAAAAAAATTTCCCATATTAATTAATCTTGTAAAGAAGACTTGACAATAAATATCATCTTCTAGTCCAAAAAAAGGTTTAAAAAAAATATATGGAACAATCCTACAACAGAAAGACGCACCCCAAAACAATGAAAATAATAATTAAAAGCAACTACCTATTGGTAGAATAGTACCAAACAGGAGTAAGCCTTTGGCTTTCCGAGACTGAGAAACTAAACAACTCCTTAGGGTATCTGTCCGAGATACCTAGATCAACTTCATGGATAAAGCTAGAAAGGCCTAATAACCTGTATATTATCTATCATAATTTTTTATAAAAAGGAAAAACTAATCTCATATTAATTAATTCATCAATCTTGTAAACGAAGATGATTTAACAATAAATATCATCTCCAGTGGTTTTAAAAAAAAAAAAAAAATCTAATGAACGAATTCTACAAGCAAAAAAGAGAGAGAATAAATAAAATAACCAAAATAACCCCGGGTTAAACAGCATCCAAAAGCACGTGCTGGCGGACCTGAACTACCTTATCCAAAATAATTAATTAAATGAAGTTCCGGACGCAATCCCAACCTTCAAATCAGTTAACACCTTGACTTGGCGTCCGCCAGTTTGACTTCTCGCACGCGCGCCCTTTCGTATGCCCGCATAAATCTCATTTCTCCTGGTTTTCGCGTCAAATTCTCCTCTTTCGTGTTTTTGTACTTTTGCGAAAAGAAAGAAGAGAGAGAAAGTCGGAGAGAGAGGGAAGAGCGGGAATTTGAAGCTCGAACAAAAATGGCGACGTCGGTGGAGAACAGAGGCGACGACAAAGCTCCCGTCGACCTCTCAGCTCCTCAAGGCTGGAAGAAGACGTTCGGTTTCTCCCACTCTTACTCTTCGATTTCCAGCTTTCGATTAATTTGCCCTAATTGCTTTTCTTCTGGTCTTTGTTCGTGAATTTGTTGACTCAATTTCAGTTTTTTTTTTTCCCTACTTAATGAATTTTTGTGGATTTTCGAGATTAGATTAGGTTTTTCTTGGAGTGAGTTCTGTTTTTGAAATATTTGTTAGGAATTAGGCGGTGTAATTATTGCATTTTCACTTGGATTAGGAGATCAGCTAATTCTTTTGTGTTGTTAGGCCGTTGAGAATTTAATTCAAATTAATTGTTCTCGAAAGCAGGCTGTAATAATAGGCTTCACTATTACTTTGAGTTAATGTTCCTTTGTTATCCGTTAATTTTACGTAACAATGTCGTTTCTTTTTGCTTCTAGATATCTTGCTCTGCTTTCGGATTTTATTTAAATTTTTTCTTTAAGATTTTTTGAATTTTTCTTCAAGATTTTCTATAACATTTTCTTTAAGATTTGGTTTGTTTAATAGGGAGCTCGCGAGTGTGGTCTTGTTTAAGTTACGATTGAGAAAATTCATCATACTCTGGCGTGATTGACGAAACTGTTCATACAGTGTGTTTGACTTACACCTTGAGTGTTTTCTTTGTTTTTACACGTTTTCTTTTGATAACTACACGTTAAGTCTATCGTTGACCCCACAATTGGAAGCAGTAACCGTCACGATGATCATGTTAGATGTAGCACAAGATAGAGATGCTGAAGTTACATTGTCTCTGAATGCACTTACAAATTGGTATAGTGAGCCTCATTTCCTTCCAAGGTTCCAAGCATATCTTTCAATGCATGGTGTCAAAAAAAAAAAAAAAAAAAAAAAAAAAAAAAAAACCCAACTTGGTGTAACAAGCCAGCGGAGCGTCTCAGTTACTGCTATTGTTATTTTAGCTGTCATGGATAGAAACTTATAGATGGGATAGGATGCTTTTAAAGTCGGGGATTGTTGGTGAAAGGGTTTGGGGTGGAAGCAGATTTTGGAGCAGCTGTGGTGTTGGACGTAGTTGCCACATTGTGAAGGCAAATAATTGGGACTTTTTTATGGCTTCTGTGTTAGGGTTATGGTAAATTTTTATAGCGCTGGGAATCCGACCCACAATTTAATATTAAGTATTAGCATTTTAAAAACTGTTGAGAAGCATTTTCAGAAACTGTTTGACGTAAAATTGGAAATTTAAACTTCTATCTAGCAATTTTTTTTTTTTTTTTTTTTTGGTGCAACTTTTTTGGTTGTGTATGTTGCAAGCAGGCTTTTCGGCTTCTAATTCTCTGTCCCACTAAGTACATAATCAAAAATTGTTACTTAAACAGGTCTAGAATTTTAATTAGATGAGAATAGTAAAAAACAGATGTCACCATAAAACCAAAATCAGATTTCGTGGTCACAATTAAGATTCACCTTAATGAACCAATGATTGGCATAGAATAATCAGATTAAACTCTCAAATTTTATTGGTTTTAGTTTCTGTTTTGGTTGTTCTGAATGTATATCCACTTAAGAAGTAAACTATTATTCCTTTTTCTCACTTTTGTTTAATTGTTAATTCAGTGGATCCCACAAGTCAACTTAGATAATCGTTGAGGCTTCTATTCTTCT